>PVKE010028890.1:0-20619 GCA_004027555.1 Craseonycteris thonglongyai
TTAAAAAAAAAAAAAAGAATGGAAAATTAATTTAAAAAAAAAAAAAGAAAGAGAACCAGATAGTCTTCTAAATGAGAAGATCATAATAATAAACATACAAATAAACCATAAAACTAGAAAAGGGCAGATAACCTAAAGGGATTTGCAGGAAAAATTTTTTTTTTGTTTTTTCCTAAATCTCCCATTTGGGAAAAAAAAACAAAACTTCTTGGGGGTCCCAAGCTATTTGGGAAGTAATTCTGTGGCAGGTGCTGTCTTCATTCTGCTGGGAGCAAGGAATAAGAGGTCAAGATCTAATGCGTTTAGGATCTGCGTTCTCTTGCTTTGAGGTTGCTGTCACATGGCCAGGGCCTCTATTCATTTGCCTGTGAAGCTGCTCTCTTGGGTCCCTTCAAGGTCACAGGCCAATGGATATAGTTGTACTTGGTACTCGACTGCTTTGAAACTTGTTGAATTTGGTACTTAATGCATGTTGATGTGAAAATTTTGTCCAGACATTCTTCGTTTGGTACTCTATACGCAAGCTAGAACATGTTGATGTCAATTGCCTCGTAACTCACTACCCTTTCCAGATGAAACAAGGGGTTACGTGTTAGTCACATGGTAGGTCTTGCCCTGTGCACATCCCTTGTGGTCTTGTTTTAGCTTCTGTGGTCATTTTATGTTTTTTTAGTTTGGGAATACATTAACTTTATTTCTATTATTTCTTATGGGGAAAATTGGTTTGGTACTTGGTATTTTTGGTATTCATCACGCCTCCCCAAACCAATTAACGATGAGTACCAAGGTACCACTGTGTTTCCATACTCATAGGAGGGAAGATGATACTGGTCTAACCTACTATATTCCGAATACAAGAGAATGTGTGTGTGTTCTTTAGTCTGAACGAGAGGGAAAAGGATCACGCAATAGGCAAGAGTAGTTAGAAATAAATAGCAACAAGCACTTTATAGAATTTATAGTCTACAACATGCTTTCATGTTCATGTTCAAGTGTCATAATAGCTCTGTATTTTTAATATGCATAATAGCTCTGTATTTTAAATATTTTTTCGAAGAAGAAAATAACGTAAGCTCTGAGAGAGTGTTTTGTTCAAGATTGAGTGGAAAATCAAACACAAAATCTTGACGCTAAATGCCTGCCTTTTTTCCTTTCTTTCTTTGTTCTTAGAACACAGGAACATTTAAATGTTGTTTGGAATCAATTCCTTCATGAGATATTCAATCATCAGTTTTCCTAGATACAGAAACAGTCATTTGCTGAATTCTACAAGTCTTCTCTTTCTTAATTAAATTTGACTGTACCATTGGAGAGCTAAGCCAATTGTTGGCCCTGCCCCTCCTACCTCTAGCCTTGCTAGCAGAGCCTTGCTGAACAGTCTGGCAAGGAAGTGTGCAGTCCTGATGAAGACGTGGGAAGGTGTTGGCCCCTGTGTCTAATGGACAGATATGTAAATGGAAGTATCACTTACAACTGATCTGAGATTCTACTTCCCAGAGTTGAAAATCTCTCATTTGTATATCAACCATGCCCTGAAATAGCCTACTTTGTTCTCAAAGTCTCCAATGATGAAGATTTCTTTCTCATATCACAATTTCACAATAACTATGTGGTATCTGTGTGGTACATCCACCCCACTATGGACACAGTTGTGTATCGTGGCCACAAATCTCCCTGTGACTAGGTCGATAATGTCCGCAGTGTGATACCTTGATAGCCACCTGCCTACTTGGGCTTCTGCTGATTTCCAGTTATCAGATCCTTGCCAATTATTTTGTCAGATAATAAAAGAAATTGCTAGTCTATACTGGGTACACACGTGTCTAGTGCTGTGCTAAACATTTTACATGGGTTACCTGTTTTATCTTCTTAAAGCAACCCTGTGAGAAATAGGTACCATTGATCTCATTTAAATTTGGACCAACAGAATACTTCTTCAAATATGCGTGCAAGCAAAGGCATATTTGTTCAAAACAACTTGGCCAGGATGTTTTATACAATAAAAAATCTATATATTTAAAATTTTTATAATAAATGTGTAAAAACCATAAATCCTTAAATTGTCAATAGAATGAATCCTCGGTACTCACTTGCCCTTATACGGAAAAGTAGAACTAACAAGTATAGGAGAACTTCCTTTGGGCCATATTGTTTCACTTTGGCACAGTGGTGGGTAATGGAGGGGCAAGTTAAAAAAAAAAAAAGTTTTCTCTGCTTGGATAAACACAAAAGTCTAAAAACTATCAACAGTGATTTTTCCAGACAATTAGTGCTTCTACATTGAAACACATTGGAAGTTCATTATACTATTAAAAAAAGATACAGTGCATGCACTGTTATTTAACCACATTAATCATTATAATGAAGGATGTTTTGAACTAATTCATGAATTTCATACCTAGACAATTATAGTGTAATGACTTTAGCAGTGACAGGTAAACTCCTTCCACGTTGGCTAAGATGAATAAGAACCGCCTTTCGTCCATGGGGACCAAAGTCTTAACACACCCAAACTTCTATAGACATACACAAGTGATGTGAAAATGAAGTCAATCCATTATTACTTTAATGCTAAAGACTTCATTTTTTATCCTTTACAAGGGATTGACATCATTGCTCTTGACAATTATAAATTAAGCAGGGGCAGAACCCTGTCTATCATAGGACAAGTAAATTTCCAGGAATTTCATTGCCCAACCTTATGATGTCTCCAAACAATCAAAGGGCAGTTTTGAAGATCATTCATTTGACATACGTCTTCTCACAGTAGAAGACGATGGATCTGTTTCTCAGTAGGTCCATTAGAGTAGGAACTATAATTTTATTTTATTTTTTTTGTATCATAGTACCCCTAGTATCTGGCACAATACCTGATACTTAATAAAAACTCAAAGAATAATGACAATCCAGGCCTTACGGTCTGCCATTAATTGCCTGTGTGATTTTTGGCTAGTCATTACATACAATAAGGAAGAGGGACTATAAAGGACCCTTACTATCTTTTCCAACTCTGATATATACTAGTCTTTGACTAAATTCTCTGGGTGTTCACCAGTTTAATATAATGACAGCAGAGAAAAACAGTGTTTCTTCCAAAAACACTTAAAACGCAATAATCCCCATTTTCTCCCATTCCACCAGTCTGTGATTATTCCTCACTCAATCCATCATCCGCCAAGGGAACGCCCATTGTTCATATTTTATAAAAAGGAATCTCATAATCCAACCCATTGTGATGCTAACAGTTTCTTATCTCGAGTAGAAAACACATATTAGCTGGATTTGATACTGTTGTCATTTTTGTTTTCAGAATTTAGTTCTTTTTTGAACCTTTATTAGTGCCACTTAATTAAACCAACCCTCCTACACCTTTTAATTTGTTTATAAAATATTCTTCTCCCCACCACCAGGAGGCAGTGTCTAAGTAGCTCTAGAGTCAAACCAAAGAAGGAACCATCTGCCCAGAGCAGTAGTCAAATTTGACACTTCAAGCTTGGAGGTTTCCCCTAGACTCTCTGGTGCAAGAAATGAGAATAATATCTTAACATCTTCTTCACAAAGAAATAATCAAGAGTCCTAAAAGATGCGTACACCTGTTGGGATCCATTCTTTTATAACCTCTTCACAGTTTATAATGCCATCATTTGAGGCAGTTCAATTTGCCACTTAACCAATTCAAAATAATTCATCACCATGCCACCAATTACTTTCCTGTTATTAGCTATTGAATGAGTCGTTGTTTTCTAAAGGCTGTGGTCAGTAACTAAAGGATAGTCCCTCTGTTCTTTAGAAAATGCTTTAATTTTTAAGTAGAAAGTAAGTTCTTAAGAAAGTTGTAAGTTAGGAAATAGATGGGAGACATGTTCTTTAGTACCAGGCATATTTGCAAATATTTGAAATGTCACAGCAACATTGGAAATACATATGTTACTGTACCGAGGTGGTGATGAAGCTCAGTTCTTTCTGCCCATGCAGTAAAGAATTATGGAATCAGCAAAACAAAGAAAAGCAAAGTTTTATTGAAATGTGTTTCAAGAGAGAAACAGACCAAGCTAAGAGAGGCGAAAGGCCTGATGGGTTTGGGTTTTATTCCTGACCCAGAGTCAACCCTGACCTATAGACTTAGGTCATTTGATTGACAGGTGTAGATTATATGACTGTTTATTTTCTACACATGCCCTTACCCAGAATGCATACAGAAAAACCCATGGGGGGGGGGGGGGGAAACAATGCTAATTTATTATAATTACATTATAATGAGGCTAAAGTTAAGCTGAGGGCAAGACTTCACATTCTGTGCAGGCATCAAAAAGCAAGTAATTCTGGTTGGAGTCTTATTTCCTTTTTTTCAGGAAAGTTTTTACATAATAATTCATCTCCAAGAGCTGAACCCTGAGGTTTCTGGGGAGTTGATATGGGCGGTGACTTTCTGCTACTTCTGTCCCTCATGACTAACTTTCTACCTATAATAATAACACATACCGTGGACTGTCAGTTAATCAGCACCCATGGGGATTGGTAGATACTGGATAAATGTACCCAGCAGTCTCAAGCAACCATCAAAACTCTCCTGCAACCAACAAAATCTTTGATTCTTTTGTGCTGGTTGCGGGAGAGTTTTATAGGTTGCTTGGGTTCCAGTTAACTGAGTGTCTACTGTATTACCATTCTTATTTACAAGATAGAAAACTAAAGCCAATCATGATTTAAGGTCAGATAAATAATTTAGTGCTCAGGATGTAAACTGGGGCCTGTCTGACTCAACAGTCTACTATCTCAATGGGTTTGCAACTAAAAACCACAACTTAAATAAACTCTAATAAAACATACCAATTTTGGTGCAAAGTCTCTGGATTCGGTGCTCTAATCTTGATCACAATGTGGAGACTCATCACTCTCCCTACATGTTCACTGATACAGTGTTTTTATTTCCACTGCTTTTATTATTACAGGCTTATATGACATTAGCCTTCCTAAGCCTCCTTTTTCCTGATTTGCAGGGCCATTTCCATGGCAGCCCTAAATTGCCGTTTCTGAAAAGTAAAAAGAACCCATTAAAGCTCTTATCTTACCTCTAAAGCCTAAGCCCCAGGAAGAGAATTTAGAAAGTAATTAGAGTCACAGTCCTCACAGCAGGCCTCACACCCTGTGCTAAGCCCCACAGAGTTCAGAAACAAGGCTATGCTGGGAGTTTTATTTTTGTCAGTTCTATTTTGGTCTTTGACTGACCATCACCTATGCCGAGGTTTTCATAACAAGTAAAATAGTTGAGCCTTTTGTATGCTCACAAAATTACTCTTCTCAAGCTATAGAAAATACAGGCACAAGGAAAACAAAGAACTTTGTATCTCATTTATATGTAGAATCTAAAAAAAAGTCAAATACATAGAAGCAGAGAGTAGAATACTGGTTACCAGAGGTAGGAAAGTATTGACCAAAGGGTACAAAGTTACGCAGGATGGATAAATCTAGAGTCTTAATGTAAAGCACAATGGCTATAGCTAATAACAGTTTTGAATTCTTGAAATTTGCTAAAAGAGTAGCTGTCAGGTACCCTTATCACAAAAGAAGAAAGGTAACTATAGGAGGAGATGATATGTTATTTAACTTGACTGTGGTAATCATTTCACTCTGTAGATGTCAATCAAATCATGGTCATGTTGCCTTGAATATACACATTTTTATTAAAAATAAAATTTCAAAAAGTAAAAATACATACAGGGCATAGATCCAGGTAAGGGACCTCTGAACAAAGAGATATGATTAACAAGAGACTTCTTGCAACAAGTGAGACAAATTAAAGAAGTCATAGTTATAACTGCTAAGATACCAAATATGCAAATATAGAAGCACTGCATCTTAACCACAGATTTAAGTGGTGGTGTTCTTAGGAAGCATTGGCTGCTGAACAGATACCTATAGAATAACAAATATCGCCATTTGTCTAATCGCCCCCCTAAGACGTGTGGGTGAAAATGATCGGTGCTTACCGAAAATAGAGAGCTGTAAGCTCTCTATTGGAAAGATTTGGGGAGGCTGCACATGGACCATCGAGTAAATAATTGGAGTAGATGTTTAAGAACTGAAAAGGCAACCAAAAGACCTCACAACATTGTCGGTGCGCTGTGGAGGAAGGAAACAAGGAGGTACTGCTCCCCTTTGCACAGAAGGAGGGGTTGGAGGACAGAACTAAAGTGCAAGGCAAAGTAGCAGGTCAGCCCTGCCATAAAACTCTTTACACTCAGCAGGTGGGTGATCTTTTGTAATCACCTCCCCATTGATATAGACAGTTTCTGGTGGCAATTTAGGGAGGAATTCCTAGGACAGGAGAAGGGAAATTGGAGAAAAGAGGGTGTGAGCTAACAGCTCTTTTCAGAACGCACGCAGAACATTTCATGTAACAGCGATTATAGTTGCACGTCTTGATTTCAGAAAGCTTAAAATGTGGAGTGGTGTCTTCAGGTGAAGGAAACTTAGTACACTCCCTTTAAGGCTCTATCACACAGCCTTCCTCCACTGCCGTCAGGTGTCATGGAAAACAAAATAAAAATGTTACCATCAACTATCCGGTCCTGTCAGACTGAACCTGAGGACTAAGATGAAAACCGGAGACGTTTTGGGGGGAAACGCTAGAGTCATATGTGGGAGGTGCTTGAATAGTCCATCAAAATGCTTATGACTTTTTGTTTCTTGCCAGGATGGTTCATTGTTATTAAGCAGTATCATCCTAGTTAATGCCAAATTAAATACTCAGTGTCATGACAGTGCCTGCCATGGAAGAGTTAGGAAAGCTTAGCATTGTGATAACATGGGTCCCACTCGATGGCGATCACTGGACACCTACCACCCGCCAGCATGTGAAAGGCTGTTGGCTGAGCGGCTTCTGTTTTTGCGTGCCGTTAACAGTCCAGCAACTGGTCACAGCACAGTTGGCCATTGTGTTTTCCAGCTCAGGGGCCAGTGGAGAGTGTGGCTTCTAAGCCAAGAACAAGGCTCCACCCTGAGCAAATTTGACCTCAAAAGTAGGCCTTCAAAAAAATCTACTTCTCCTTTGCCAAATACTCTAACATAAACACTATTCCTTTTTGGAAAGCCAGAAAGATCAGAATTAGATCATAGCACTCCATGCTTCTTTTCAGTCTCCAGTTCTGCTCTGTCAACGCACAGGAAAAAAAGAGGATCGGGTCAGAATGTATTGACTGGCCAGCCAATTTGAATGTCATTACAGGAATTATACAACAACAAAGGGTGTAATCAAAGGTCCTTGGATACACATTTTTATTTATGTATATAAAAATTGATACACACATTCATACTTTTACATAAATGAACACTCATTTGTTTTTGTATTCCTAGAAGAGATTCTAAAGAAAAAAAAAAACGTGAAAGACTATTTTAAAAAGATGTATCTTTGTTCACTGATCACTATCTGACCTAAATCACATAGTTCAACCAAAGGAGATTTTTTAAAAGGTTTTTTTTTTTTAAACATTTGGAAAGAAAAGAGAACAAAAACAAGCTTTTATTGAAACCAAATTATTTTCTTTCCCCTCATTTTTAATTTTACATATTTAGTAAACATTTACACAGCACTTACTATTTTTCAGGTACTATTCTGAGCACCCTATAAATATTAAGTTGTTTAATCTTCCAACACCCCTATGAAATATGGTTTATTATTATCCCTATTTGACAGATGAGGACACTGAGTACAGAAAGGGCAAGTAATTTGCCCAAGGTCACACAGCAAATAGTGGTCAAGCTGGGATTGTAGCTGGCTGTTCTGTCTGTGACGTTTGTACTCTTGACTCCTTCCCTAGATAAAAGTTTATTTAATCTCATAAAATCCTTCAGAGATGAGAAAGTGAAGGTACACAAAGTTTAAAGAACTTGTCGGGGAAGCCGGGATGGCTCAGTGGGTTAAGCGCTCACTTTGCAGCTCCGGGGACCGAGGATCGAATCCCGGCCCCTGCCCATGTGGACCCATATGCTGAACTGGGAGCTCCCCCAGTTCAGTTCTCTCTCTGTCTCTGTCTCTGTATCTCTCTCTCTCTCTCTCTCTCTCTCTGTCAAAAATAAAATAAATAAATAAAAATATATAAGAACTTGTCTATTTAACTCATGCCAGATATGAACCAAAATATGACCCATTAGGACAATAAGCTGTTTTCACATCAAAATTATTATTTTTTTGTAGATTGACAGCAGCTCTTTTCAGTGTACTTATACTCTCTAACTGGCGTAGTCCACATGTGTGGTGACCAACATAGTTTCCTATTGTATCATAAGATGCTCCTGCAGACCCCTCTGTTCGCCAATCACTTCGTTGTCCTGTTCCCAATTAAGATTTGAAAAGCATGTTCAAAAGAGTAAACTCTGGGTGCTGGGCTGGCCCAGCAGGCTGAGCACTGGCCTTGCAGCTCTGAGGTTAGAGAAGTCCCGCCCCGGCCCCTGCAGATACATATGTTAAAATGGGGTGTTCTTTCCATACCGGAGGCCCCCAGTTCATTTTCCGCCTGGACAAGCTTCCCACGTGGGAGGCCCAGCCTGGTTCAAGACTGGTTCGTTCCCTCCTGGTTCCTGGCCTGGTTCTTGGCCTGGTTCTGGCCCTATACAGCCCCCCACGCACACTTTGTGTGGAATGAAACTGTTGGAAACTGATGATGTACAACTATGGGGACTGCTCTGAGCCCCTCCCCTTCTCTCTCTGTCTCTCTCTGTCAAAACAATAAAATAAATCTTAAAAAAGAAAAAAAAGAGTAAACTCACACATTGGCTACCAGTTCATTATAAAATGGTGCAAAAGTTAGATTGGTAATAAAACATTTGCATGGGCACATTCACAACGTATCTGTTAGGTTATAAGTTGACTAAATTTTACATAGAAAGACATTTCTAGAAGAACACTCACATATAAAGTTCGTTGTCATTTGATTTTAAGCTAATAATAAGAAAAAGATGATGTTAGCAAAGAGATGTATTTTTAACTTATAATAAAATACCATTATAGTATTATACAGTGTAGTTTTACTGCCCTAAAAATTGTTTGTATCCCTCCTATTTACCCCACCCTTCTCCTAATCCTAGCCAACCACTGATCATTTTATGTCTCTGTAATTCTAGAATTTCATACAGTAAGAGTTATACAGTATGTAGCATTTCCAGATTGACTTCTTTCCATTAGTAATATGGCTTGAGGTTTCACCCATTTGTTTTCATCTCTTGATTTCTCATTTCTTTTTAGTGTTGAATAATATTCCATCACGTAGATGTACCTCAGTTTATATATCCATTCACTTACTAAAGGGCACCTTGGTTGCTTCCAGGTTTTGGTAATTATGGATAAAGCTGCTAGAAGCGTCTGTGTGCAGATTTTGTGCGGATATAAGTTTTCAGCTCCTTAGGGGAAATATCAAAAGCATGATTGCTGGATCTTATGTTCAGAGTATTGTTTAGTTTATTAAGAAACTGCCCAACTGTCTTCCAAAGTGGTTGTCCCATTTTGCATTCTGCAAAGAATGAATAACAACTTCTTTTGCTCCACCTCTTTCCCAGCATTTGGTGTTTCCAGTGTTCTGGATTTTGACCATTCCAATAAATGTCTAGTGGTATCTCACTGTTGTTTTAATTTGAATTTCCTTGATGACATATTTTGTGAAGCATCTTTTCATATGGTTATCTGCCATTTGTCTATTTTCTTTGGTGAGCTGTCTATGAAGTTCTTTGGTCCATTTTTAATAGAGTTGGGTTTTTTGGTTTGTTTTTTTTCCTTACTGTTGAATTTTAAGACATCTGTACTTTTGGGGGTAACAGACTTTTATCAGATGTATCTTTTGCAAATATTTTCTCCCAGTCTGAGGCTTGACTTCTAATTCTATTAACATTATCCTTCTCAGAAAAGAAGTTTTTTATTTTAATGAAGTCCAGCTTTCAATTCATTCTTTCATGAATCGTGCCTTTGGTGTTGTACCTAAATATTCATCACCACACCAAAGGTCCTCTATATTTTTACCTGTATTATCTTCTAGAAGTTTTTATAGTTTTGCATTTTATTATATATTAGGTCTATGATTCATTTTGAGTCATTTTTTGAGACTTTGTGTTCCAACGTCATTTGTTGAAAAGAGTATCTCTGCTCCATGATGTTGCCTTTGTTCCTTTATCAAAGATCAGTTGATTATATTTATCTGGGTCATTTCTGGGTGTTCTGTTCTGTTCCACTGAATTATTTATCTGTTCTTTCTCCAATACCAATACGCAATACTGTTTTAACTGCTTTAATGTAAGTCTTTTTTTTTTTAAGATTTATTTTATTGTTTTTGACAGAGAGAGGGACAGAGACAGAGAGACAGAGACAGAGACAGAGAGAGACAAGAGAGAAGAGGAAGGGCCCAGAGCAGCCTCCACAGTTGTACATCATCAGTTTTTGACAAACCAGGGGCCTCCCATGTGGGAAGCTCGCCCCAGCGAAAACCAAACTGGGGGCCATAACCCAGTTCAGCATATGGGTCTGCATGGGCCAGGGCCGGGGCTCCATCCTCAGACCCCAGGGCTGCAAAACGAGTGCTTAACCCGCTGAGCCATCCTGGCTTCCCCTAAAGTTAATTCTTAAGGTCAAGCACTGTCAGTCCTCCAACTTCATTCTGATCCTTAAAATCATGTTGGCAAATCTGGGTCTTTTGCCTGTTAATATAAACTGTAGAATTAGTTTGTTGATAGCCACAAAATAACTTGCAGGATCTTTACGGGGAGAGTGCTGAATCTATAGATTAGGATGGGAAAAACTGAAATCTTGACATATTAAGTCTTCATATAAATGAACAGGGAACACCTCTCCACTTATTTGATTCTTCTTTGATTTCATTAAAGTTCTGCAGTTTTGATCATGTAGTTAATGTACATGTCATGGAAATGCACATTATGGGAAATACCTAAGTATTTCATTTTTATGGAGCTAATGTAATTAGTATTGTGCTTTTAATTTCAAATTTTACTTGTTCATTGCTGGTATATGGAAAAGTGATTGACTTTGTATAGTAATTGTGAATCCTGCAACTTTGCTATAATTGCTTATTAGTTTAAGGAGCTTTTTGTTGTTGATTCTTTTGAATTTTCTATATAGATGATGAATTCATCTTCAAAGAAAGATATTTTACGTCTTCCTTTTCAATCTGTGTCTATTTTTTTTTTCTTGTCTTATACCATTGGCTAGAACTTCTCATGGAACTCTTTTTTAAGAGAATGTTGGGAGGGACCATCCATGCCTTGTACCCAATCTTAGTGGGAAAGCTTCAAGTGGACAGAATTTTTCATAGTTTGCCTTATTATTCTATAATATACATAGGATCTTTCGTGATATCTCCTCTTTCATTTCTGACAGTAGAAATTTGTGTCCTCTCTTTTTTCTAGTTAGCCTGGTTAAGGGCTTATTAATTTTACTAATCTTTTCAAAGAAACAGCTTTGTTGGATTTTATTGATTTTCTCTATTGACTTTTCATCTGTAATTTCATTGATTTCTGTTCTACTTCATATTTTTTGTCTTCTGCTTACTTTGGAAAAAAAAATATTGTCATATTTTTTATAGCAGGATCAAGTCCTTCTAAAACTCAGCTTACTTGGTAAGTGTACTTACATAAAGTAAGCAGAAGCTTTCAGAGATGAGCTGGGGACTTCTTGCTCTCCCTGGAAGTATTTGCTGATCTTGGGATGCACTATAGGCTAGAAACCCTAGCGGGCCCTAGGAAAGTTTTCACGTGGACACAGAGAAACAGGGACAGCTTTGGGGAGCTTTATATAATGGAAGTGCCAAGATTGGAAAACTAAAGGATGTCAGACATAGAGCCGGTATCCTTCCGAAGACATTGTCAGGTCATGAAGATATGGGGTCAGGAGAACTAAAAAAGGTAAGATACCTTTCAAACATCTCTCAAGAACAAAATAAAAATTCCTAGGACCTCTTGGGTTTAATAAGTAAAAGATACTCCAGGCTTTGCTAGTTCAATTTTCAAAAAATTTAAGGAAGATAGAAATAATACCAATTTTACACTGAATCTTCCAGATAATAGAAATAGAGAGAACAGTTCTTGGCAATTTTTATAAAGCCAGAGTAATTTTAACCAAAATCTAGCAAGACCGTGACAAGAAACAAAAGTTACAAACCAGTTTCTCTCATGAATATTGATACAAAGTCCTAAAGAAAATATTGGCCAATAAAACTCAGTGATGTACAAACCATATAATATTTTTTATCCAAATGGACTCAATGGTGTAATAGAATGGATACATTGAGGTATATTCATTCATTCATTGAGAATATTATAGAACTATAAGAATCAATGTACTATAAGCACACTTAAATAACAAATAAAATGTTGACTTAAGAAAAAGCCAACCACAAAAGATTGTATACTTTGTTGTTTCTTTATAATGTTCAGGAACAGAACTAATCTATTGGTAGAGGTCAGAATATGATTGACCTGAGAGAGGTTAATGAGTACCTTGGAGTATGGTTGTGAGTTCTGGAAGGTAAGTGATATTCTGTTTCTAAGCCTGAGAATTGCTCTCACAGTGTGTTCACATTCAAGCATTTGTCAAGCTCTAGACCTATGATTTTTTAATTTTTCCATAAGCCTGTTATAGTTCAATAAAAAGTTTGATTTTTTAAAAAATATTCTCTTTTAACTCAGTTTCTTTTACTGCCAAGAAATACCAAACATATCCATGAAATAGAAAGTTGTTGTTTTTTCCTTTCAGAGTCATTTTAAAGTTTCTTTTCTCAAATTCAGCCTTAGATATACTCAGAGATTAATTCTCTATATCCCACTGATGTAGGTATGAGTTTGGCTCTGCCCTCCCTATTTAGCCATTTTACAATTATTCTCCAAGGTCTGTTCTCTTATCTCCTTCCAACTCCCTCAGGACAAAAGCTAGTGACGTTGAACTCTAGACAATTGCACAACTCTTTTATTGGTAGTTCTGGAATGAAGACTTTATGCATCACTAGTTGTGTGCATGTATGGTGAAGTAAAATTAATATCCTCTGTGTTGTTTAGTCTATATTTCATTGGCTAGCTGCCTAAAATTACTAAGGAAACTGCCTGAAAAGTTATCCCTTCCTCCTCAAAAGAGAAAGAGAAAAGACAAACTCTGGAATTACTTTTACCGAAGGGAAAGCTAATAAATGATTTTTGAAGTAAACCGAAGGTAGGAAAAGGAGTTCTCTGGGAAAGCCGGGATGGCTCAGCTTTGAAGCCCCAAGGACCGAGGATCGAATCCCAGCTCCAGCTTAGGCGGACCCACATGCTGAACTGGGGTGTGCATCCCGAATGCGGTGAGGTTCCCAGTTCAGTTCAAAAAACGAAAAGAAAAGAAAGGAGTTCTCAAACTCACAGATTCCTTATGACACTAGAGGAAAAATACTTCATTCAGACATAGTTGTAGTCAGGCCAAATTGTCACCATGCTGTGGTGAGTTACAAATTGAGAGATAACATTCACAGGCAATGCTTGTATTAATTCAAGTCTTAATTCAGGGGAAGCCAGGATGGCTCAGCGGATTAAGCGCTCACTTTGCAGCCTTGGGAACCAAGGATTGAATCCCAGCCCTGGCCCATGATGACCCACATGCTGATCTGGGGTGTGCCTCCCATGCAGAAGGTCCCCAATTCGGTTCTTGCCGTCCCGTCTTCAACCCCTGGCTTGAAGGGGTGTGCCTCCCATGCCCCTCTCTCTGTCTCTGTCAAAAACAATAAAATAAATCTTAAAAAATGTCTTATTGCAAAGGTAATTGTATACCTTGGGTGACATTCTATAGAGTCTCAAATGTAATATTGATGACACTCATACTATTATTTAAGACAACTCTCCGAGTTGTCTGAGTTTTATAGTAAGCTGAGTTTTAGGACTTGATCCTGCTATACATTACAAAATAGGTCATTATAAACTAAGTTTAAGCTTGATGTGTATCTGTGCCCATATGTGTGCAAATTCCATTATTAAATGTCAGGGATGCTGGGATGGTTCAGACTAAGTGCTTGCTTTATGGCCACAGGGTCCAGGGATCCAGTCAGGGTCCCAGCCCCAGCTGGTGCAGACCCATATGATGAACTTGGGAATGCTTCCCATGCGGGAGGCCCCCAGCCCAGTTCCTGCCCTGTGTGGCCCCACATCTACCTGTGTGGAATAAAATTCTGTCAAAACTGATGATGTACAACTACGGAGACTGCTCTGGGCCCTCCCACTTCTATCCATCCATCCATCCATCCACCCACCCACCTCCCTCCCTTTGTCCCTCCCTCTACTTCTGTCAAACAATAAAAATAAAATCTTAAAAAAAAATTATTAAGTGTCAAGCAGAAGGAGTTAAATGTATGTCCTCCTCACCCCCTCATATAAATTGTTTTGGATCTTTGCAGGGACTGAGGAGCAATGATTCCCTATCGGGCTGATATCCTGTATAATTTTCAGTGATCTGAATTGCCTTCTTGTAGGAGGTGACATTTTTTTTGTTCTGTACACAGAATAGCATTTAGGAATTTGATGTTTGGAAGGACATGAGCACATGTTTTGTAGCTTTCTAACCTCTGATGATTGGCTGCAGTTTTGTTGTCTGAGATCCCACAGTTCTTTGTCCAACAGATGTTTCAGGACACCTTTGGAATAAAGTCACTGAGGCAACAAGCTTCAATTTTTAGTGTGAGTTGTTCCAATGGCAGGGTCAGTTACGAAGCATACAGCTTAAAGGTAACATTATGAGGACAAGTGTAGCAAATAGATAAATGTTTGTTTTTGCCTACTGAGTGAAGTTTAGGGTTGTTAACTGCCAATGCCGGAAAGAGATATTTCACTCAGACTGAACTTAAACATCTCAGACCTTAAACACAAATTCCCTGCTCACCGAGGCAAGATGTTGGATATCTCGTATTGGCTCTATGAGATTATGGCTATGAACTTCTGCCTTTCCCCTTTCAAGCTAGCCCTCCTGGCTTTCCAGTCTGTCTTCCCATGTTTATCTGACGGCTTGCTTAATACTTTCCCAATACTAGAAACACTTTGATTTCTGCTGCTTTATTCCCTTTGGCTTTCCAGATGTTTTGGTTTTTTAATCTCATGTCTACGAGGATCTCTATCTTTTCTTTCTTCAGAGACCACCCTATCAGCTGAGGGCAGATTCTTGTCTCCATTTGTAAATATATTTCTGGCCCACTGCCTTCAGCTTTTGCAACTTAGTTCTTTGTCTTACTGAAAAGCAACGTTATCCTGCCTTTGCTCTGAGGCCTGCATGCAAATTCTGGGCCCTCTGCTTACTAAGATTGCAACTTCATGCAAGTTACGCAGCCTCCTTTTCCTGGTCTGTAAAACGAGGCCAATAATATCACACATTTTGCGGGGTGGTGTTGTTGTCGTTTGAGTGGATTCAATGAGACAAGCAAAGGGCTTAGAATGGTGTTGGGTATAGAGCGAGTAGCCAGTGAATATTGTCCTTAATCATTTGATCACCTTGGCCAATAATCCAGGTGCACTCAAGCTTGAACCCTGTGATTATAATGAAATCTGATACTTAATATAGACCATATGTTTCCACAAGAACTAAAAAAAAATCACATCCGGAAAATTAAAGAGTAAGTTGATAGGGAGAGAAGGTTCTGCAAGAACTAGAGTGGCAAAGATCTGAAAGAGGATTAAAAAGGGAAGAAAAGGTGGTTCTGACTTCGTTCTGTTGTCTTCAAAGCAGCGTCTTCTATTAAACTCAATTGGTGCTCAGGGTTTCCTCACAGGAGGAGATAGCACAGTGGGGAAAGGAACGAGTCAGTGGGACCAGGATGTCAACCAAGTGTCTTGCCTACCCTGTGACAGTGAAAATAAAAATAATAAAATAATTTTATTGGGTTACTCAGAGAATTAGCTGCAATATCTCAAAAGCTATATATATATATATACACATATATATATATACACACACACATACATACATACCCTATATTCATGTCCTATATACTCTCATCCCATTCCACATTCGTTAACCTCCAGACTCCAATTTTGTGTATGTATGTACGTATTTACGTATTTATGTATGTATGTATGTTCTCTCAGACCCTAGTTTCTTTTATTTTTTTATTAAATGTATTAAGATGACATTGGTTGGGGATGCCAGGATAGTTCAGCAGGTTGAGTGCTTGCCTAGCGACCATGAAGTCTGAGGATTGAATCCCAGCCCCGGCTCATGCAAACCCATATGCTAAACTGCAGCATAACTGGTGACCACGGAAAGGTGGCAAAGGTTCTTGCCTCCGATGTGGGAGGCCCCTGGTTTGGTTCCCACCACACACAGCCTCATACCCACCTGTGTAGAATGAAACTATGTCACAACTAACGATGTCTGACTATGGAGACTGCTCTGGGCCCTCCCCCTTCCCTCTTTTTCTTTCACCTTCTTTCAAACAATAATATAAATCTTGAATATATATATATGTATATATCTGTAAAAATAGATGACATTGGTTGATAAAAATTACATAGGTTTCAGGTGTAGAGTTCTATAACACATCATCTACGCGTTGCATTGTGTGCTTACCATCCAGAGTCAGTTCTGCTTCCATCACAATATACTGTATTTGATGCCCCCTCCCTCTTCCCCCACTCCCCTCGCCCTCCCCCTCAGGTAACCACTATACTATTGATTTTAAAGGAACAGTTTAACCAGTCTCTCCTGCTTACTTCTTGAGATTTCGCATATAATTATTGCTTTAGGGATAAGAAGGTTTCAAGCCATGCTAATAAATTTAAATTCACTAACTTTTGGGATTAGAGGCAGTCATTGTCCAATTATAAAAGAGAAGTGCCGGTCATCATGTTGCCACTATGACAGTGGTGGAGAGAAAGGGACAGGCTGTTTCAAAAGTATTTCTCCAAGACAATAGTCCATCCAAGAAAGGCTAAGGGAGACAGACTCCTGGTGACATGTGTTAAATTAATGAAGCAAGCAGGCCATTAAACTGAGGTGGCTCTCAAGCTGTGGTCACCTGCAGAAGCAAACTAAAATCTATGCCTGTAAATGCCTCAAGGCTACAGAATCTAAACACTAGGCACAACCAATCACCAAGAGCCAACTTGGCTTTAAGCTATAGCCAGTGAAATAAGTTCCTTTTTTGCTTCTGTGCCTTCTCTGTGTGAGTCTTTCCCTTGGCTCCTGCAGAGGTTTGGAGGTGGTGGGAGGGGGTGCTTCTAACCACTTCCTGTTTGGTCCTGCTCAATTGAAATTGATTTTTGCTCCAACTCGTAACATTTTTAATATGCTTCAGTTTATCTTTTAACATATTGCTTGAGCCCTTAATCTAGTCATGCCTGAAGAAAACCCTAGCTGAAAAATTTCAATACATACACAAGAAATGTTCCCTTTCCTTACATGACTTTGAATTGGGTTTTATCTCTTTCGTCAAAGAGGGTTGCCTAATTCAGAAACCTACTAATAAAAACATGAAGTTTTCTTTGCTTTCTAAGCCCAGTTATCACATTTCTCTGAAGTTTATAGGATTCCCAGAGTAGCAAAGCTCCTTTGCTGGTATGTGACTTGGCTGATTTATTCTCAGTGACATAACTAACTCATAACTATATTATTAATACTGCCTCTTGCTTATCTCCAGACCTACAGTAAGACACCATTGCTCACAAAAAGCACTGGTGATCACGTATGAAGGGAGGGGAATGGCAGGGAATGTCTGCTCTAAACCAAATATCTACTTCTCGTCAGGGCCTTCATACTACACTATCACTTAGCTCTCCTTTCTTCTGTCTGTTCTTCTCTCTGATTACATAGGTGCTTCAGTAGCGTGTGCAAAGTAGTAAGATCCAGCAGCCAGCACCCAAAGATGTAATATGTGAATGTTTTCCCAATAATACCTGAGAATCAAGTCAAAGTAGCCAGAATATGTTCTTAAAAATAAAACAAACTTAAAATCATTAACAGTAACAATATAAACAAATAAAAGCAGCAACCTAATTACTTGAATTAGAATTTACATTCTGAAGACATAAGTTTTGCAAAATGAACAAGGAATGATTTTTCTAGAACAAGAAGACTGAGATTTTGTTGAATTGTTTTCTATAGCATAGTAATTATGTTCATATTCTTTTTTTTTTTTTTAAGATTTATTGTGTTTGAAAGAAGATGAAAGAGAGAGAAGGGGAAAAGCCCTCAGCAATGGCTGTAGTTGTACATCATTAGTTGTGACATTGTTTCATTCTACACAGATGAATGTGGGGCCGCACGGGGCAGGAACTGAACCAGGGGCCTCCCACATGGGTGCTGAGAACTTTCACCACTGAGCCATCCGTGGTTACCAGTTGCACTGCACTTCAGCATATGGGTTTGCATGGGCCGGAGCTGGGATTTGATCTCTCGACCTTGCAGTTGCAAGGCAAGCACTCAACCTGTTGAGCCATCCCAGAATCCCTATCCCTCTCTCATTTTTCTCATGTTACAATGTCTGCTTGTTTTCCTAATAAAACACAGAACTATTCAATCTGCCAGGACAATCCTTGATCAACTTTTCAGATTTTATCTTTTCTTAAGACATAGATATCTATCCAGAGATATTCTCGTCAAAAAACACAACTTTATCATAAAGGTTATATATAGCTATCCACATTTTAGCCCTATATTAGCAAAATTTTTACAAGGGTTATTCATACTTATATATCATAATTGATAAAAATATGGCATATAGCAGGACTCTGATTTTATTTTTGCCAAGCTTGACCAATTTCTTCCTTTCAGAGAGGATCAAGAAATATAGAGCACTCTGACATCACAGGAAAAGGTGAAATTCCTGGTAACTTCCATCACTAGAGAAAGAAGAAGTACATAAGAGATCATTGAACCCCTATGTCCATTACAGCATTATTCACAATAGCGAATGTTTAGATGTCAGCTTAGAAATTTGTGAGTGGGTAAAAAGTTTTACTCAAAATTATTTTTGAAAGATACGCCAGCAAAACAGTGTGAATGTCAACGGATGAGAGGAAGGAAGTTCCGTGGGGCGTTTCTGACGGTCATTCTTGGGAGCAGTTATTAGCACTTACAGTGGAAAAAGCAAGGCAAATACTCATTCACTCATACAATCTTTACAGTAAGTCCTCAAAGATATTTGTTAAATAAACCCTGGAAAAGACAGTGATGGCTGAGGCAGCTTCACAGTATGATGACTCACTATCCTCTATGGAGTAATGGCCCTGGGAAAACATTCATGCTTAAAAGAAGAAATGAAATGTGAAGATTTTCACAAATCTCATACACTTTGCCTGTAGTCAATACATTTACCCTCTTTCCCTTAGCAATCTTTGCACAATGTTCCCTAATGCGTTGCAAAGAGGACTGTTTAAGGATGATCTACCAATTATAATTATTATTATTAGGTCAGGTGGGACGTGGATAAAAAGGAAAACGATTTGAAGAAGTGACTAGATCATTTCTAATGTAATGACTTGGTCTCAAATAACGGAGATCCCATAGAAAGAGGAAAAGTGCTTTGTATGATGACTTCCTCTCCTGTGAGTCACAGGTAAACCAAAGGAATTCCTGACGACCCCGTGCCTACCTCTCTGATTGCAAGTGAGAGAGCTCTGCTCTGCAAGAAAGTAGACCAGAGGGTCCTTGTTTATTAAGAAGACAATTATCACGGGATTAGGAGTGTAGCTGTTGCTTTCTTCATGTACAGGCAGAGTTGGGAAGAAGCATTAGGAAATCGATGGGTGAAGGCGCTGCTGCACTGCATGTTTGCTTAATAACTGCTCGTGGGTAGCAAGGGTAAGTTTCTACGATGAAAAGATTTCTGTACCAAGCCCAGTTTGCCCTGATTTAGAATGACCTATGTACGTGTCTGTCTTCCCACTGAACTGTGAGCCCTTAGACAGCAGGCAGTATTTTCTCTTCGCGTGTGTAGTCCCTGATTAGGAAAGCTTTTTATGTAGCAGATTCCCAGTATATTTTTGGTGGATTGAAATAAAGGTGATGAAGTTTTTGAAGAGGAAAAGGAGAAGGAGTGTCAGCTTCACTCGAATTTTCACTCTCTTTCATCTTCACACACACAAAAATATGTCAGGCTTTCTACCACAAAGGCAGCTTATGTAAATAATTATTTGTAAGATTTATAACCTGGTCACTCTTAAAAGGTTTTCTCAGTAATGGCTGATTCCGTTTTTACTCATCGGAATGAGCAACCAACCTTTCCCCCTCCCCCCCACCCCCACCTGAACTCCCACCCAGAAGGCTTGAACTGACCCACAGCCTAAAAGACATACCAACTTCAAAATTAGGCTAGACCATAGGTTTTATGTAGGTAAGGAGCAGTGATTTGGGGTTGAAAAGACCATGATTTGCCATCCTTTCACAGAACACTGTTCTTGGAACAGGTATGAGTATAAAAACCAATACCTGGACACAGATCATCGCTATAACTGATTCCCAGATGCATCACATTAGTATGTCATTACCTACACTTGAACAAGGCAACGGCTACTTTTTTTTTTTTTTTTTTTTAGAAATAAGTTTTGTTGTTGTTGTTAAATTTATTGGGGTAACGTTGGTTGGTAACAACTCCATAGGTTCCAGGTGTCGAATTC
>PVKE010028891.1:5468-20721 GCA_004027555.1 Craseonycteris thonglongyai
CAGTGCATAGTTATTTCTATTTTACTTTTTGACAGATAGAGAGAGAGACAGAGACAGAGACAGTTAGAGAACCAAACTGTGGGAACTCCCCAGTTCAGCATGTGGGTCCTGCCTGGGCCGGAGCCGGGATTCGATCCTCGGTCCTCATGGCCTCAAAGCGAGCGCTCAACCCGCTGAGCCGTCCCGGCTTTCCCCAAGGTGACCAGATTTTAACATTGGTAAAGTGGGACACCATTGACCGGGGGGGAGGGGGTTCTTGATTAAAACTTTGGTCTATCTCCCGCCGTTCCCTAGCTTGTCGTGCATTCTTTCCAAAAATCAGGACTTTTTTAAAACGACGCGGGACAAATTGTTAAAAATCGGGACGTCTGGTCACCTTACCAGGGTCCAGGCCTAGGGGCTGCATGGCGCAGGGGGTGGAGTGCGCACCTGGCAGGCCGGGCAGGCCTCACCACGGTCCCAACCGCAGTCACTGCCACAGTGGCCCACGAAAGGCGGGTAGCCGCTAAGCAGGATGTAGAGGATGACGCCCAGGCTCCAGAGGTCGCAGCGCTTGTCGTAGATGCTGGCCTCCTCGCTGAAGGCCTCCACCACCTCGGGGGCCATGTACTCCGCAGAGCCGCACTGAGGGCGTAGCCGTGGTGTCAGGCAGGGGAATTCGGGAGGGGAAGGAGTAGGAGTAGGCACAGGGGTAGGGGAGCTAGCGGCAGCCGGGACTTCCCGGGGTCACCTGAGCCTGAGCCGCTGTGCTTGACAGCTCCGCTCAGCCAACCACAGGCTGCTGATGCGGGCTGGCCCCGCCCCTACCTGGCTGATGCCCTACCCTCAACCTCCGCCCCTGCCCAATCAGCAGGTGCTAGGAGTCTGCCCCACCCAGAGCCTGGAGGACCAATCAGCCGCTGTTGCTAAGTGGAAACTTGAGTTCTGCAGTCTCAGAGGCCAAGCTGCCCCAGATTCCACAACCGCAGCCTGGGACCAGATGCAGTCTCATCCCCTCACCTTCTCCCAGCCCGCCCCTGTAACCAATTCGGGGAGACCCTGACCCCACGGGCTCTCACTGGGGTAAGCAGCTCCGGGGTAGAGATGGGGGAGCAGTCCCCGTTGAGTTTGATGCCACTGCCCAGGTCGAAGTCACAGATCTTTACAGGGGAAACCTGGGAGGGATTGGGAAGGGGCAGTGAGGTGGGTAGCATGGCCCTGGAGGTCCTGTGCAGCCAATACCTGGTCCCTTCCTCCATGCCCCACAAGGAAGGCCACCCTCTAGCAACCCTCACCTGGTTGGGGTGCTCACAGAGGATGTTTTCTGGCTTTAGGTCCCTGTGGGCGATGCCTAAAAGGGAGAACCACCAGGGAGGGTCAGTGGATGGGGTGGGCCCACCTTCCAAAGAGTCCTGGACAGGCACAACAGAGGTTAAGGCTGGACACCCATGGGACCCAGGGATTTGGGGGCAAGGTAGCACCATGAGCAGCCGGCCCCACCACCCACCTTTGTTGTGCAGGAAGTCCAGGGCGCTGGCCACATCCTGCACGACCACGCTGGCCTCCAGCTCATTAAAGTGCCGTCGCTTGTGGATGTGGCTCAGGATGGAGCCTGGGGCCAGGCCATGGTGAAAGAATATATTTGGGTCACTTCTGTATCCCCAGGCCATTGCCCAGGAACAGCATTCACTTCCACCTGGCAGAGAAGCCCCCACACTCTGGCCTCTTTGGGCCCAAAGTCCTTGACCCTAAGCTGCTGTGTGGACAGGAAGCTCAGATTACACAAGCCCCCTGGGAACCCTCTGAAAGGTCTTCTATGGCAGCCCTGAGCCCACAGCCCATTAGGACCCAACTGGACATGTCTCCAAGGCCCCACATACCGCCCCGCATCTTCTCAAACACCAGGTAGAAGCGGTCCTCCTCCTCGAAGAACTCAATGAGCTCTAGAACGTTCCTGGGGTAGGGTGGGGGGCAGGAAAGGAGTGAGACTTTCTGAGGCCCTTGTGCACACCAAGCCAAGGAAGGGCCTATCTTCCCCACCCCCACTAGCCCACAGGAAGGCTGGGTCTGGGTCCACGGGCCTGCTTTTACCATGCCTACCTCAGACTGTCTGCCTGACACTGGGTCCACCCACAATGCCCAGCACAGGACCTGGCACATAGTGGGTGCTCCCTAAATGCTTTCTGAGGGTGAGGAGGCATTCAGGCCCATTCATCCACTAAGAGGTGGCTCAGGGCCCAGGGCTGTGGTGAGAGTAGGTCACATTACCTGTGTCCCTGGCATTGATACAGCATCTCCACCTCCCGGAAAACCCTACTCCGAATGTGGCCTGGCTGCTTCTCAATGATCTGAAACATGTGGGGGTGGGGAGACACACCAGCTGGGTCAGCCAGACTTTCCAGAGCCTGAGGGGCCCCCACTAGAAACTTCCCCTAAAACACACATAAACTGTTAAAGAGCTTAGACATTTAAGCTCTAGAAAGCAGAGCTCTCTTATGGGGACCCAGAATTTGCCAGAAGTCAGAACTGCAGCATTGGCAGAAGCAGGGAGCAATGTGTTTCCCAAGCAACACCAGGGGCACGTGAGTGGAATAGGAAAGGCAAAGGAGCCAGACCCTCTCTACCCCTGACCCCAAGATAAGCCTTGGAAGGTATATTTGGGGCCCGGGGCCCCTGCAAAATACCCCTTCAGAACTTCAGGTTCCCTTGGAATGAGTGGCCTCCCCTCCCTGACCAGAAGACTGTTAGCCACTGTGTTGGCTTCCTCACCTTTCAGGAGACTAGAGGGGCTTCAGAGTATCTAGCTGCCAGCTAAGCCATCCCTCCTTGCCTCAGGGACACGTCCTGCCTCCCTCAGTTCTACACCAGTCTGAGTAGACGTCCCCAGCCCCACGAGCCTGGGTGCTTAGGGCCAGCCCAGACTGGCACCCTGACTCACCAGTAGACACAGCCTACACCTCTGCCCCCAACCCTCTCTGGCACCAGAAGCATTAAGGACTGAAGGGCTCTGGGCCCATCCCCCAGATGCCCCCAGCCCCCTTTGCTTAAAGAGGTACCTGCCGGCTCTTGCTGGGCAGGTGGACAGTTTGGGTTACGACCCATGCCCGGGGCTCCCTGCCCAGCACAACAGCCTGGAGAAAGGGAATGTGGTGTGTTCCATGGGCCAGGTTCACAAGTCTACTGACCTCCAGGGCCTAGGTTTCTGTACTGTCCCATCTGTCTAGTGACAAACACCTGTCCCAAAGAGGGACAGAATAACAAGATTCCAGGGACTCTGGAGACAATGGCTCTAGCCACACCCTCCTGGAGGAAACAAAACTTCATCCTGTCCCTTGGGAATCTGGCGAGGACCCCACTTCATGGAGACCGTGGTCCCTCAGAGGAAGGAGACAGCCTTCTGGGAGGTTACACGTGGTGTGACTCAGGCTAGCTAACCCCTCTGGGCCTTAGGAGGGTCCTTAGGAGGATGGTGCTCAGAAATATACTGGTGTGCAGAAAGTGATTGATGCTAAATATCCAGTTTTCCAGCAACACTACCCCACCCGACCTGGGAGCTCCCAGGGGGCAGGAACCACAGCTGCCTTTGCCATTGGACTTCCACCAGGGCCTGAGACTTCTGGCCAGCACTGCTCACCAGGGAGCACCTGGCCTCTCTGCCTGGGCAGCCAGCCTCCTGTGAACCAATTCAGCCCAGAAGTAGGGTCATGAGGGGAGCCTGGAAGGTTTCTTGGAATGCGGGGTCTGACAATCTGTCCAGACAACACAGCTCACAAAGCCACAACTGCCAGGTTGCACCCTGAGTCAGAAGTGGCACAGGGGCACACAGGAAACTCTCAAGGACCTACCCTGGTCTCCCCAAATGCCAAGCCCCTTGGGTCCCAAGTATGGCATGGCCTTTTAATTCTTGTAACCAATATGGGAAAGCATTTGTCATCTACAGGGACCAGTCTGAGGTAACCCAGCAAGTGAGCGTCAGCTCTGATCAAAGCCTTGGGCTCTCAGCAACCACTCTGGCACCAGCTCCTCAGCCACCTGCACAAAGGGCCACCTCCCACCTCTGCCTGGACTTAGGGGCTTAGCCCAAACTGACGTAGATTTCTAAAGGTAGCCTGAGTCATGGGCCCTGGGGCCATTTTTAGATTCTGGTTTTCCTCGGTTGCCAGTCCAGGAATTCGAATGCCAGCTCCCTTCTTCCCACTACCCAGGCCAGTGCTAGAATAGCGAGGCTGCTAAAGAGAAGTGAGGGGACAGGGAAGGGTGCTGAGCTCACCTTGACAGCATACTCCTGGTTGGTGATGAGGTTGACACAGGTCTGCACTCGGGCATGGGCACCCTCTCCAAGCACATCCTCCTGCAGCTGGTAGACATCTGGGGAGCAAGGGAGCAGGGGGGCAGTGAGAGCTGTCCTGGGTCATCTCCCTGCTGCCCCCCCCCCTGCCCGCCCCCACTCACCTTCAAACCTGCCTGAGAAGCTGTCAGTAGCCCGGCACCGCTTCTTCTTCTTGCCCCTCTTCTTGGCATCTGGGATGTCGATGGGCTGGCTTGTGGGCATATCTGTGTTAGGAGGCCTGGAGGTGAGGCCCACTTGGCCCCTGTGGCTCTCAGGCCCCAGCCTTCCCCCACTGCCCCTCCCTCCTGGGCCCCTCACCAGGACGGGCTGGACACTCTAGGCTGAAGTCAGTCTCCCCGGGGTGGGCTTGTTCTAGGGAGAAGGCCAGCTCAAAAGGATTCTGCCCCTGTAGGGAGGAGGAAGAGAGAGCTCTCAGGCCCTTGTTGCTGCCACGGCAGTCCCACCACATGGTGACCCAGCCCTGTGTCCATATGCTACGGGGGAGAAAGCCTGGTTTTGCCTGGCCGTGAAGAAAAAGACCTTTCACCCTCAGCCCAGGGCCCTTGGGACTCCAGGCAGAGGGAGTGTAAGTCACGGTGGACACCTCAGTTTGCTCCACATGCAGAATGGGGACAGCAGCTGGGGATCAAAGGCACAGAACAGTCAGTGTGGGGTGAGTCACCAGCTCTAGGGCGGGGCTCCTAGCCAGCTGCCCTGCCTGCTTTCCCACGGCCTCATGGGCACAGTCCTACCTGTGCAAGGCCCTTGCCTTTCTAGGCTCAGTTTCCCCTCTATGAAATGGGGTGCCATCACCCTACCTGCCTTATGCTGCTCTCTCTCCTGTCCTGCTGTTCCTTCTAAGGATTCAAAGAGGCACCCACAGGCTCCAGCATGAACAACAGAATGCCCTCTACCTGGGCCACAGCTCATCTTGTCCTGTTCACCCCCAAATACCGCCAGGAGGGAGCCCCTCACAGACCCAGTGCCCAGTGAAGAAACCAGCCCTGTCAGCGACCTGCTCAAAATCACCGGATGGCCCCCTAGGACTTGGGCAAGGGTCCCAAGGCAGGCAGGAAGCTGGAGGTTGGAGAAACCTCCTGTGCTGAAAACAAAAAGTTGCCAGGATAAATGCCATTTCTGCAGAGCAGATGATCCTGTGTGAACACTGACAGCCCCTTTCATGAGAAGCAAGACCTTTAAGGTTGGGACACTGAGCACTGGCTGGATTCCTTTAGGAATTAGCCATAACTTAGCTCCCCCCATTCAGGTGGACCAGGCAGGTAGGTCCCTAGAGGGCATACACTCACATTAGTGGTGCCAGTGCTGATGCTGGGTGACCTGAGCCAAATCACTGCCCCTCTCTGGACCGCTGGAGCCAGGGTTCTGGCAGAAGAGCCATCCAACAGAGAAGGAACTCCAGGAGAGCCCTAGGGAGGCTTTGAGGGGCCCACTCTGCTGGGCCAGATTCCTCTATAGAGGGGAGGCCTGGAAGCCAGGCCGGCTGCAGAGGCGACAGGCAGGGGTCAGAGGGAGCGGCTTGAAAAACAGGGGAGAGCCCTCCCAGCCTCCCCACCCAACCTACAGATAATAGCTAGGAGGCCCAGGTAGGCAGGGGAGAGGAAGAAAGGAGCGCTACAGCCTGTCTTCTGGGGCATGTCCACCAGCCCCTGCCCCTAGCCCCTGCCCATTGAGGAGTCTTGCCCTCACAGGAACAGCAATCAGCACTCTGATAAGGCTCTTTCCTTCCACCTGCGAGGAGGGACCCCAGCGTGTCCACAAAAGGCAGTGATTTAGAATAGAGTAGATGTGAGGAAGCTGCCTCAGACTCATAGGACTGCATAAGGACATGGATGCAAGGACTCAAGAGGACTATAGGTCCCCTTACCACCCCCACATGCCAGCCTCAGCTCCTAACTCAGAAGAACTGGACCCTGCAGGGCCATCTCAGAGACAAGATTCCCTGTCCAGTGTCCCTCCTCCCTCCTTCAGATCTCCCAGTCACACCTCGGCACAGGACTGTTGGATGGCTTGCAAAGGCCAGCCTTCAGACCTGAGCAGTGTGGGAGGGCCAGGCCCAGGGCTGGCTGTGGGCCTCCAGTCAGCAGGCCTTGGCAGGAAGTGGCTGGAACCATCCAGAAAGTTTGGGTTTGCCTTGGCCGCCAAGCATGCCTTGTGCCCTGACCCTGTCTCAGCTCAGGCACAGCCCCAGGAGGTGACAGACCACTACTGCCAGTGATGTCTCACATTCAACGTCCACCCCTCTCCCACCCAGTCCCAGACACTCAGACATGCCAAGGCTGTTGTTGCACTGGAGGAGAAGCAAGGATGACAGGCATGTGGGTGGAGTGGAGCATTGGCCTGGACACTGGCTGGACAGGCCTAGGAATTCTAACCCAAACAGTCTCAGCTGGCTCCTCCCACCTGGTGCTCAGAACACACACTCCCAGGTCCTGCCTCCTCCACAGGGCAACAGGTCCCTGCCCAAGGAGGCCCAGGGAAGCCATTACATAACTGCAGACAAGGTGGGGCAGCCACTGACATCACTGTGTCCCCTAAGCCAGACCCCATGGGGCCTATGCCCAGACCCTGCCCAGCACCTGCCTGCCCACCCTAGATTTGTTCATCTGAGACCAGGATTCAGCAGCCGTCAGGCCACCTAGAAACTTCCCACTCTGACAGGAAATAGTGCTTGGGCCTGGGGTGTCTGGGTGGTATAGGGCTGGGGGGCATCCAATCCACTCTGCACACCACCTAGGAGGGTGAGAGACGGGGTCCTAAAGTCCTGCCTGGGGTTTCTGGAGGAATGACCCCACAGATCCTAGGGGGCTAGAGACAGAGCTGTGGCCTGCTCACCACCTTTAGCACTGTACACCAAGTTGGGGTTTCCAGGGGACGCACAGCAGGGTCC
The DNA here is from genome assembly GCA_004027555.1 of Craseonycteris thonglongyai. Taxonomy (NCBI): domain Eukaryota; kingdom Metazoa; phylum Chordata; class Mammalia; order Chiroptera; family Craseonycteridae; genus Craseonycteris; species Craseonycteris thonglongyai. The sequence goes on from PVKE010028891.1 coordinate 12,686, forward strand.
CCCACGGGCAGGGGGCCCCATCCCGCCTGAGGTTCCTGGAGGAAACATCCCACAGGCCCCAGGGCGCTGGAGATACGGCTGGGGTAGCCCTAGACACAAGGTGAGAGAACGGGCAGGAGCCCCAGGGGATCCTGAGGGTGGGCTCCGCGTCCTCCCCACCGGGGAGCCCCCCAAACTGACCAGACCTCACCTTGAACGAATGGTGGTATCCCTGAAGTTCGGCTGCTTTCTTCTGCACCATCTTCTGTCCCGGCCCCGCCAGCGGGAGAGGGAACGCAGGGCCCGGGGCCCGGCCGGTGGGCGAGGGGCGGCTGGAGAAGGGACCCTGTGGGCAGGAGCAGACAAAGGAGAGGGTGAGTGGCCGCGACCCGAATGCTGGGAGCCCAGGCCCCGGAGGCGAGGCTCCGCGGGGCCCGATCCTCGCGCCCGCGTCGGGGTCGTCGGGCCTCACTTACCGAGGTCGGGCTCGGAAGGGGGCCGCAGTTCCTCCGCTGCCGCCGTCCGAGACGCGCAGCCCGGACTGAGCTGCGCGGACCCCGCGGGGAACAGCACCGCCACCGCCACCGCCACCGTCGCCACCGTCGCCACCACAACCACCACCACCACGGACCTGTCTACCTGGGCCGCTGCCTCCGCCGAGAGGAGTCGCACGCGCAGGGCCACCACAGCCTTTATGGGCCAGGTCAGACCCCGCCCTCGACGCATGCCCCGCCCCCTACCCTCCCATATGCGCGCGGCGGCTGCGGAGCTGGAAGGACGCTTCAGGATCGGGTGCGGCTGCGCGCTCTGGCGGGGGTGGGGGGGTGCCCGTGCGCCTGCGCTGTGCGGATCCTCGGGTTCCGGGCGCGGGATCCGGAAAGCTCACAGGACCTCGGTTCGGAGCTGGGCCCCGTCCCGGCCCTCTGGCAACTCCCCCAGTGTGCCGGCAGGGGCTTAGGATACACTGACTCCTTTTGATGACGTCCCTGCTCTAGAACCTGCCTTGGCTCCCTCTTGCTTGCAGCGCAGCTCCCCCGCAATCCTGGCCCCAGCTGACCTATAGGCGCACCTAAGCACGCTTTGAGGCCCAGCAGCTTGCCCTAAGGAGCTCCTCCAGAGTTCATCCTGTTGCAGGAAAAGGGGACCATAGTAGGGAATGGGGACTGAGATCTGTGATGGGATCTTCCCTCAGTCCTGCAAAGGAGCGTTTCTCCTGGACTGATAGGGGAAAAGCCCAACGGGAGTGGCGGGGAGGAGGGGGGAGGACAGGAGCTAAAACAATCTCGTTTGGGTAGGTATCCCCCACCCAGGCTCTGATAAAGATTTACTTTTATTGTTTTTTGAGAGAGACAGAGAGAAGGGGGAGGGCCCAGAGCAGTCTCCACACTTGACAGCATTAGTTTTACTCCACAGGTGGGCACAGGGCTGCAGAGGGCAGGAACTGGGTCAGGAGCCTCCCGCATAGGCCTGGGCAAGAACTGAACTGGGGGCACACCCCCGTTCAGCACATGGGTCTGCATGGGTTGGGCCTGGGATTTGATCCTCGGGCTCTGGGGCTACAAAGCAAGCACTTAACCCGCTGAGCCACCCCAGCTTCCCCCAGGCTCAGATAGAATCAGCCTGTCCTGAGCTTGGGCCGCTTCCCTGTTCCTGCAGCACAGTGGAGCAAAGTCCTCAGACCCTATGATCTGGGCACATGGTGGGCACACACCTGTGGGCTGGACAGTACTCCCTATCTTCACGCCCAGTTTGTCTTTCCAGAGACTTCCAGTCACCCGCCTTCAACTATCCTATAACCAGCCCCCACTGACCTGAAGCTGGACTGTCCCCTTCCCTGCCAGCTGCCTTTACATACTTCCCCCAAGGCCGCAGCTCAGGCACAGAAGCTGTAAGGCCTGACCTTAGCCAGCCCCAGTATGTTTGGAGGCACCTCCCCAGCCAACCCCCTGCTATCCCCAGCCAGCATCCTTCTTACATATGTGTGTGAGTGTGTGTGTAGATACATACATTGGCTCCAGGTGCCTGGGGTGGGGCTGCCAAACCTGCCTTCCCAGGGGAAGCCTTGGGTCCCTCCTCATCCTCCCCACCTCCTTGTTTCCTCCTACCTCTGTTGCCTGTGTGTATGTGGCCACCTGCAGGTCTTCACGCATTTATGGATGGTGAAGGTGGGTACAGATGAACCACTGCCTCTGCCCAGAAGGTCAGCTCCACAAGAGCACAGATCTATCCCTTGCTGGTCCAGCACTTGGCACAGGGCCTGTCACATACACAGTAAATGCTCACTGAATATTGCTGAAAAGAACAGATGTATTTGAGTGTTCATACATGTGTGTGTGTGTGTGTGTGTGTGTGTGTGTGTACGCGTGCACGCGCGCATGCATGCACTCCTGTCTATAAGAGTTGTGTCAGTGTAATAGCTTCCTGAGATTGCCCCAACAAAGTGCCACACACAGGGTGGCTTAAAACAATATAAATGTATGCTTTCACATTCTGGAGGCCAGAAGTCTGAAATCAGGATGCTGGCAGGACTACACCCTTACCACAAGGCTCTAGGGGAGGGTCCTTCCTGTTTCTTCCAGCTCCTGGTGGTGCCAGAAGTCCTTGGGTTCCCTTGGTTTGTAGATGCATTGGGGCTGAGCACTGGGACTAGCCTGAGTACAGGCATCTGTGGGTGCCTGGGCTGTGCTGACAGGGCAAGGCAACCAGGGCCAGGGCCAGCCCTAGCCTGGCCTGCAATGGGGGTGAGGGGGGCGCCTAGTGGGAATCAGGGAAGGGGAAGGATTTCTGTGCCCTGCCTGCTGGCTCTCAGACCTCTGTATTCTGCCATGGGCCAGCTGCCAGCCTCAGACAGCTGATACCTGCCATCTCCCTGGAGGATGGCCCTGTTTACAGGCCCAGCCCCTAGAGGTGCTGGGCACCCAGGGGCTGAGGAGGGAGGGAGAGCTGGAAGGTACCTGGGGGACACAGCTGGGCCTTCCCATTCTGCCTCCCTTTCCTGGGGCCCCTGGGAGTCTCACCTGCCTCAGGAAAGGAGACCAGACCTGCCCCTGGGTGGAAGGGACCTGCCAGGCAGGTGAAGCAGGCAGCCTGACCCCTGCTTCTCAAACCTTCCCGGTGGTAGACAGCAGGTTTCCCCGATCCAGGCTGAGGCAGTGAAAGTGAGCAAGGGGCAGGTCCAGCCAGAGCTGGTGGGTAGGACAGGCAGGACCCAGGACAAAGTTACCCCTCAAAGGATATTAGGGAAGATGGTCAGCCTGTGAGGGGCTTCAGGATTGCCCTGGGGGACCAGGGGCCAGCCTCAAGCTCCAAGAGTGAGGAGAGGTCCTGAGAGGCACTGGGCAGGAAAAGGAGGAACTGGCAGTAATGCCTTTCCTGCCCCAGTCATGGAGGAGGCTTTGCAAGTCTTGGGCCAAAGATACAGAGAGCCAGCTTCTGCAGGGTGATTCAGCCTATGTTGTATGTGGGGTCACCCAGAAACCCCAGTGTAGACACCAGGCAGGTCCTGACTGCCATCCTGTGGCCTCTGCTTCCCCTTGCCTCCTTTGAGCCAAGGGGATGCAAGCTGGCTGGGTGGAGTCCTCTCTGACCTGGTCAGGTGGTTGGATCCCTGAGGACTCAGTTGGTGCAGAGTTCACATCCTGGGCAGCATCTGGGCCTCCACAACCAATGGGTAAGGCTCCAAGATTTAGTACATAAAAATACAGGACACCACTTAAATTTGAATTTCAGATGAACAATGAATAACTTTTCAGTATGTACATCCCAAGCAATTATTCATTGTTTATCTGAAATTCAAATTTAACTGGTGTCCTGTATTTTACCTGGCAACCTTACCAAGGGGTGGCAGTAAAGAACTTCCCCCCGCACCCCCCACTCCCCTGCCCCTCCTTAAAGAAAAGTTGCCAGTTTGGTGTGTGAGCAAATGTGAGCAGGTTTGGGTGTGTATGTCTGTATGTGCACATTTAGAAAGGCACTGAGCCTGGGTCTAGGTGGGGCAAACCATGAGACTGTGTGGGAACATGGTAGAGGTATGGGGCCATGCACTCACCTCCTGGTGTATGTACACATGAGAGCAGTAGGTACCCATGAGTGGGGCTGGACTGGGACTACTGCAGTATCCTCACAAACCTGTGCTGTTGAAGGAGGGCTGGGCCCCACCCTTCTCTGCTCAGAGCTGGCCATCTGAGGCTCAGAGTGGGCACAGGACTCACAAGTGCTGAGCCACGGTAGGTGGAGCCAGGATCCCAGCACAGCTTCTAAGCTAGGATGAGGGTGTGGGAATCAGGGTCAGCACTGGGGGATTGGAATGGCTGTGGTTATGGGAGGAAGGTGGAGTCAGAGTCCCTGACTGGCACCCAACCTGGCTTGTACCTCCTCTGCAAGTTCCCACCTGTCTGGCCCCCGAGGAAGGAACCACAAGCCCCAGGGGGAGCCCAGATAAGTCAGGGTCACAAGCTTGGTCCTCTGATGCTGGGGCCACGAGGCAGGAACATCTGATGCAAGTGGCTGTAAGTGTCCTTTCCTGCTGGCTGACTCACAGCTCACTCCATTCCAGTGGATTGGCAGTCCTGGGGACAGAGCCAGGGCCCCTGTCCTCCTTAAGGGGAGGGGGGGGTAGGGCAGAGAGAAGGGAAAGCAGGAGTGGGTGTGGCCAGGAGCTCCCCTACCAGCTCTGGCTTTGAGTGTCTAGGCAGCCTTGGAGCCTGCCCTGCTGTGACAGGAGGTAGCACTGTTTATATCTTGCTTCCTAGTTTTCAGTCACTAAAAATCCCCGAGAGAGGTGGGAGCAGGCCAGGGGATGGGCAGGGTTGGCCCAACATGGCCAAAAGCTATTACCCTGCCCCAGTGACCAAGAACAGGGCACTTAGCTTATCACCACTTCCTTTTTGCTCCATCCAAGGCAGTGGACACCCAGGTGGCTCTTGGAGGGCCAAGTCTCCTACTCCCAACTGACCTGCTCCCCAATAGTGACCTGGGGACTCACATACAAGGGCCTCTAGTTTTGAAGGAGGTATGGGGCTTTCATGGCATGGGTACACATCCTGGGAGGGGCATAGCCAGAAGACAGAGAAGGGCAGGGTGTGACTAGACAGATGTTGGGAACCAGCAGGAAAAAGGAGGAAGATGTGGGGGGAAGCCCTGTGCTTGACCAGACCACACCACTCAGTTCACCTGCTCCCAAACTGTCATGTCTCAGTGCCAAAGGCCTCTCTCTGCTAGCTGTTTCCTGGCCTGGTTCAGAGGCCACCTCTTTGGGGCAGCTCCCTGGCTGGCTGGGCCCCAGGCTTGGAGTAGCACTGAGTTCTCATGTGCTAGTGACACTCTTCCTAGGGCCAGGCAGAAGGAAGAGCTGGCTTCATGCTGTAGAAAGTCACACCCTGAGGTTGGCAGAATAACAGCCCCCAAGGGCATCCCCAACCCAGTCCTGGACCTGTGGATGTGAGATCTCACTAGAGGGCCATTGCAGATAGGATTAAGACAAGGCCCTGAGATAGGGATGACTTTGGATTTCCTGGGGCCCAATGTCATCACAGGATCCTCATGAGACAGAAGGCTCAAAGTCAGAGAGATGAAAGAGGCTGTGCTGCTGGCTGTGATGATGGAGGAGGGGCCACAAACCAGGGACACAGTGCCTCTAAAACAGGCATGTAACAACCTGCAGCCCAGGATGGCTTTGAATGAGGCCCAACACAAAGTCTTAAAATATTACGATTTTTTTGTGTGACTTCATTTTTTTTTTTTGGCTCATCAGCTACTGTTAGTGTTAGTGTATTTTTATGTGTGGTTCAAGACAATTCTTCCATTGTGGCCCAGAGAAGCCAAAAGGTTGGACACCACTGTTCTATAAGCTGGAAAAGGGACCAGCCCTGCCCACACCTGGATTTTAGCTCAGTGAAGCCCATTTTGGATTTCTGGCCTTCATAACTGTCATAGAATAAATTTCTAGAGGATGCTGGGGGATGGCTCAGTGGGTTGAGCACTCATCTTGCAGCTTTAGACTCCGAAGATTGTATTCTGGCTCCGGCCTGTGCTGACCCATATGCTGAACTGGCATGTGCCCCCAGTTTGATTCTCATTGCTGGGGTGAGCTACACATGTGTGAGCCACCCCCCCCCCCTTTTAACTCCTACCCCAGGCTTACTTTCCATGCGGGATGCCCCTGGCCAGGTTCCTGCCCTTTGAAGCCCTGCACCTACCTGTGGAGTGAGACTATATGGAAAACTACCGGTAATGTACAACTATGGACACTGCTCTGGGCCCTCCCCCTTCTCTCTGTCTCTTTCTGTCAAAAGCAATTAAAAAGTCATGAAACTTGATGTTTAAAATAAATAAATCTCTAAAAAAACCCCTAAATCTGTGGTAATTTGTTACAGCCACCCTAGGAAGCTCATACAGGCACTAAACCTGGGTATCCAGAGTTCCAATTTTGCAGATGAGCAAAGCAAGGCAAAGCCAGCCAAGTCCCAAAGAGGCAAGCCAGGCTTCCTGGCCAGGGTCCCTTGATGGGGTGGGTGTCAGGGCAATGCGTCCAGCGGGCAGAAGAGGCCTGGAAGCCTGGACAGCTGGGCCTGGCTCCTGCTCATTTGCTGAGGGCCACAGAGGCTGCTGTGGCCAGGGACCGCGGGTTCCTCCTGGCCGATACAGGGGCCAGGCTCCAGGAGCGACTCCCCTCACCCCCCCTAAGGTTGGATTTGCTTATGCTGCTAAATGCTAGAGCCGATCTGCTGCAGGGCGTGTGGCCCGACGCCTCTGATCCCTCCCTGCCCTCTGTAGACCGATGCCCGTGGTGCCCAGCCCGTTCCCACGCGGTGACCACTGCCAAGCATGCCGTCCCCGGGGTGCTTCCTCCTCATCGGCGTAGAAGGGCCTCCTGGCCGTCTGCCTTGGGGTGACAGCCGGCTGGGGGCTGAAGACAGGGGGACCATGGACTCCGGAGTCCGGGCGAAAAGCCCTGAGGATCCGAGGCGGCCGCGCCTGCGTTCTGGTTCGCGCGCTGGGTGCCCACCTCACCCCACCCGCCAACGGCTGGCCAGGAACCGAGTGGTTGTCGGGGCAACACGCTTGCGTTAACGCACCTGGCTCAGCGCCCAAACTCCCTGGGAGTGGAAGGCGGGGTCCTGGCGCTGGGCCAATAAGATTCTAGTGACCAGCGTAAGAGGCGTGGCCGCGGCGGCGTTCCAGCCAATAGGACTGTTTTCGGGGCCGCGAGCGTAGAGCTGAGCCCCTCTTAAAGGGGACGCAAGGGGCTTTCTGAATTCTACCTCGGGATTCAGGGCTTAATCCGCGTCCGGGGTACGGGAGTACACTGACCGAACTCCGCCTCTCCCTAAGCCGCAGTTTCCCCAGATGTGCCTATGAGGGATGCGGGGGAAGGGCGGCACTTCCAGAGCCCGTTGCTTCCCCAAAAGGCGTCCCTGCGTTTATGCAGCGCCTAGGCAGCGCACACCCTATGCGGGGGTCGGTTACCCAGGCCCCGACGCTTTAGGACGAGGGCGCGTCACAGAAGGCCACACCGCAGATGGGGCCCGAATTTGTCCCCTACGCCCACCCCACTTCTCAGGCGCCAGGAAACAGCTCTTGTAAGGACCCTTACCCACCTGGAAGGGTATGGAGGTTGGTTCCCTCGGGTCTTAAGTCTCAGTGTCCTAAGCCTTGGCTGCCTCCTGAGGGTGGCCCCGTGGGAGGTGGAAGTGTAGGTACCTGACGCCCAGTCCCCTGCCAAGGCTGGCCTCAAGGAATAGGGGTGGCAGGGCCCAGAGATTTGGGGAGGACGAAGCAATTAATTAGCAGGGTAGGGTCCCTGGCCCATACCAGGCTTTGGGATGTGGACTCAACTTCCCCCTGGTGTAAGGTGACCAGATTTTTTTTTTTTTTTTTTTTTATCTTTTCACATTTATAGAGAGAAATTATCTTTTTGTCTTCAGTGCATAGTTATTTCTATTTTACTTTTTGACAGATAGAGAGAGAGACAGAGACAGAGACAGTTAGAGAACCGAACTGTGGGAACTCCGCAGTTCAGCACGTGGGTCCTGCCTGGGCCGGAGCCGGGATTCGAT
>PVKE010028892.1:6697-20716 GCA_004027555.1 Craseonycteris thonglongyai
ATATATATATATATATATATAAATTAGATATACTGTAAAAGATCTACTATTTTAAGGTGGTTTGAAACTTTCAGTTATGTCTGTGATAATAATGCTTCCATTTGGTGTTTTCTATATATAATTGGAGAATATTTATAAAAGAAAGGTAGAATGGTAAAAAAATAAAGAAACATGCTATATTTTTATCTACTTCAGATTTTAATTATTCTTGGGAAAAATACACAATTTGTTCAGGCTTTTTGTAATCACTCAGCTTTTTTAAGGGGATGTTTCCAAGCACAATAATGTTTTTAGAGATATTTCTTTTGCTATTTGTGCGTTATTTGATATAAAATAGATATTTGATGAAAATAGATTTGAATTATTCATTTTGAGGTTTCACCATGAAAAGTATTTTGTGTGATAATAGTACTGTAAGCTATAATGTTCTATTTTTACAATAATTAATATTCTCACATGTTTATGCATTATCTGATACTAGAATGGAAAGTATCCTCTGCTGTATAATGTATATGTGACTCTTTATTTCAATTTAGAAGATTTAGGAGCTACCAAAATTTATTGACTAAAATGTTTTCATAATGATCAGTTTCCTGGAAACATCAGTATTAAAATTCAGCTCTTCTCATAAAAATTAAGAAAAAAATTGCATTTCAAAGATGGAACTTTAAATCTGTCTCTCTAATGTATTATATCAGGAATGCTGTCTGAATCTTTGAAAGCAAGCAAAACTGAGAACGTAGATATGGTTAAAGGGTTAAATAAAATATTTAAAAATAAGGATAAGAGGAAAGGCTCTGCTTTTCCCCACTTTCTTTGGCCTCATAGACTTTGATTTCTATTTTTTGCCAATATTCACCACCAAATCGGTGAATAGGAACCATGTACTTAAAATGTTTCTACTGTTACCCAACAAAACTATGAAATGCTTTAGGAGATACATGAGCATGATTTTGTTTAAGGAGTACTATTGTACTAACAAAATATCTAGTGAGGGCAAAGCATGTTTATCAAGACCTGCCACAAGGTTCATAATTAAATGCATGCCTGAGAGAAGCAAATTTGCTTACCTCAAATTTACTTGCTCATATAAAATTTCTCTACATCTTTTACTACATTTTGGTCCTGGGTGGCTACTTTATTTTTTTTGTTCTGCTGAACTGAGGTCAGTTCCAATATTTAACATGTGATAAAGAAGTTTGTATATTTATTAATTATGAGAATCCCCACAAGATCATTCTCCACTTACTCTACCTCTTTGTATTAGGTTTTGTTTGTTGCTCTGTGCATGGTGTTTTATCAATGAACAATGTCAAAACAGGATTATTCTACTCCCTCTGATTCTCATGAGTGTGAGTCACAATATAACAGAACTAGTAATTTATTACTTTTCCTAACAATTAGAAAAACAACTCGGTAAGCCTCCTTCCGTCTGTGCTCCCTATTCCCTCTATCACCAAGGATCTATTACAGCAATTGGAAAGAACAGTTTATCTCCTTGAAAGCAGAGGACAGACAAGGAGACTGGCTCCTATATTCCTATCTTTTAGCTTATAACTGGATAGGTATGAAGAAATAAAGATGATAAAAAGCAGCAAATGTGTGTGTACACCCTAATATGAAATAATTTACCAAATGATAAAGTGGCTATTTTCTGAAGAGGTCACTATGCTTCCATACCTATTATCTTACTTATTGTTGCAATATCCTTCAGAGAAAATAAAAGGCATGATATCATTTGCACCCTGTTGCCCACATGAGGAAACAAGGCAGCAACTGATAAGGAAGTCACTCTAGAGTGTGTGTATGACAATGGCAAAATAGGGATTCAAACCTTTGGACTTCTAGCTTGCTTGTTTAGACACTAAGCCATTTTGCCTCCTAAAATGTATATTTTTTTTTTTTTTTACAATTCAGGAAAACAAGCCTTGTATTCAATAAGTTTGTAATTTAAGAATAAAGGTCTAAAGAGGCTAAACTGCAGCAGTGTCATAGAATAAAATATCTAACTTAACCTTTTTGTTGGCATATTTCCAAAGGCAGAGACGCGCTTTATAAACTAGAACAACTGCATAAAAAAGATAACTTCAATTCATCTCACTGAGGATGGCAATATAATCTACTGGTATTTCCATTTCTGTATTTTCTCTCCAGTTATAAGCTCAGCTTTAAAGTCATATTACAATTAAATATTAAAATATATCGAGAATATATGAGGTACATGTATTTGACTATGAAATCAACACATGTGAAAATGACCATAATATGAGTGAGTGATGAAATTAATTTAAATAGTTTCTCCTGAGAAAAACATGAGGATTATTTACAGCTATTTAAGTTTAAGTTTTATGTATGAAAGCAAACATAGATATCTATAGTATAAACATTTCATTTTACAGAAGAGAAAAATTAGGTCCAGAAAAGTGAAGTGAGCTACCAAAGATTGTATCACATTTATTCTCTCTCTCAACATAGAAGTAATTTATAATACAAATTAGTTAAGTATTATACCTATATTTTAAAGATAAGAACTGGTAAACAGTGGTATGAACATTTCCAATTCAATATTATTTTTGAAGGGTATGTCTTCCAGAAAATGTTTTCCTCTTTAAGAAGCAGAAAAAATGGCCTCCTAATATCTCTCTTCATGTGTGATTGTGAGTGCATATATGTGTTTGTATAGATAGATTATAGATGATAGGTAAGTAGGTAGGTAGGTAGGTAGGTAGGTAGGTAGATAGATGAGAAGGTTGATAGCAAATACATGTTAGAATCTTGGAATTCGTGAGAACTTTGTCTTGGAGGAAAACAAAATATTTTAATTGAGTTTTGAGGAGTTGATTGATGATTCCAGGTGAAATAATAAAAAGATTAACTGTGCACATGAAGCTGTAATATTTACAAAGACACAACAATATAAAGATGCTAGTTTATTCAAAGTATCCACAACAAAAAGTTATTGTTTGGAATGTAAGATAAAAGTAAGAGACAATGAGATTGAAGAAGTAATTTAAATGCAGATATTGAAGAATCTTTTATGAGAATTGATACATGCAAAATTTATAGCTTGCAATGCCTTTAAGCAGGAAAGTTAGGTTAGGTTTGTACATAACAAAGATTATTCTAGCAGCAGGTAGGAGAAAGCAGAAAGGGGAAATATAGACAACAGGAAGTCCAAAAAGAAAGTTGCTATTTTGATTCAGACAAAAATGAAGAGAATATGAACAAAGGCAGTAGCAGGGGGACTAGAGGGGGGTAAATATAAATAAGACATATTTTAATGGTTGAATGTATAAGACCTGGTTATTGATATTATGTCATCTGTGAAGAACATAGAGACATTAAAAATGATACCATCATGCCTAGCTGGATGTCTGAACACTAGTAGTTGAGATATTAAATACAAGAGAAAGAGACTGGAGTGAGTATGAATGTAACTGAGTGCTCTGTTTTATATTTTAAGTTTTGGCTGCCAGGTGATGGCTGGATGGTGAGAAAATTGGAGAGCTGAGGAGACACAAAAGAAAAGATAAAGTCTGAGTCACTAGGCATGTTTCAGTAGAAAAAATCTTATGAAGTTATCCCAGGGATTACATATAGAGAAAAGCAAGTAGGCTAAGGACAAAATCTGAGAGAATACTCAAATACGGTAATGAATGTTGAATGTGAAGCCAATTAAAAAACAAAAAAACAGAAATAGTACTTTCAGGTAGATAAAAAGTGAGCTAGTAAAACATGATGTCCAGGATTCATAGGAAGAGAGAATTTCAATGTTAACATAGTAAACAGGAATGGTGGTGTTAAAGAGTCAACGAGATTAAATATCAACTATAGAGCATTAGATTTGGTAATCTGAGGGTCATCATAAATTTGGTAAAAATCTTTCAAAGTGATAGGTAGGAAAAAAATTGTAACAGAGTAAAACATATGTATATGAAATAAATAAACTAAAGTTAGATTTTCAGTAATGCTAGTCAAAACAAAAATAATGAACAGCAATTAAATTTTCTTTTTATTTATACTAGGGATTATTTGTGAATGACGGAACAGATCAAGAAAAAAAACAAAACAAAACAGTGACTAAGAGAGATTGTTCCACAAATTATTTTTACATGCAAAGTTGGATATTATAAATTAGAAATAATTAGCTGGCAATATACTGATGGGTAAAATACAGAATATTATGTCAAAAACAGAGGATAACATCAGAGTTTTGAAAACAAAATATGCCAAGAATTTTTCTTAGGGAATATGTGATAATTGCTTCAAATGGTCTATAAATGAAATGACATCTCTGTAGAAAGTACTTAAAAGCAATCTTCTTAATCCACTCACTTACTCTGGCCTCATTTTGTACATTTTTGAGGTCTGTCTATTTCTTGTGCATAGTAGAAAGACTAAGGATCTAGATTTATGAGAATAAGACACAGTGATGTGGGTGCTTTCTTCCTGGATCAAGTTTGACTCAGGAGGTCAGGTAAGAAAGGAGGCCATACCAGGAGCTAATGATGCACACTTGAGGTAAAATTCACTTTCTTTGTCATGGGAATATACTTAACTTTTACAAAGTTGGCAACTTTCTACTCATATAGATAAGACTAAACAAAAGGTAGCTTGAACTTTCTTTTTTCCAAAAAAAAAAGAATTAATTTTATTGTTTGAAAGAAGACGGGTGAGAGATAGATAGAGAAGGGGGGAGTGCCCAGAGCAATTTCCATAGTTGCACATCATTTGTTGTGACACAGTTTCATGAATGTGGAGCCGCATAAGGTAAGAACCGATCTGGGGGCTTCCTGTAAACTGGGGGCCACCTTGCATAGGCTGGGGCTGGGATTTGATCCCAGGACCTTGGGGTTTCAAGGTAAGGTCTCAATCTGTTGAGCTATCCTAGCATCCCAAAGAATAGCTTGATCTTTCTTAAATTAAGGAGATAGACCAACCCACTTTCCTAAGTACATAAATACTTGTCATAAATAACATTGGCAATAAAGCATTCCATATCCTTAACAGTGCTAATTTGTCAGAGGACCATGTTATATCATTGAGAAGACGCTAGAATATTGATTGACTAAGGCAAGTTTGTTCGGCCTGTGGGCTGCATGCAGCCCAAGATGGCTTTGATTGTGGGCCAACACAAATTTGTAAACTTTCTTAAAACATTATGAGATTTTTTTTGTGTGTGTGATAAAAAAAAAATCATCAGCTATCATTAGTGTCAGTGTAGTTTATGTGTGGCCGAAGACAGTTCTTCCAATGTGGCCCAGTGAAACCATAAGGCTGGACACTCTTGGATTAAGGAATCTAGATTAGCCTCAAATTCGTTAAAACCTCTGGATAGGTGATTTTAACATTTTTAAAGGTTTAGTTGTTTTTCTTTGTATATTAAAAATTAAGATGCTATAATATTCAAAAATCCCTCTAACTCTCAAATTTTGCAAATTAAACCAGATTAGAGTTAATTTTTTTTACAAGCAGTAGTATTAACTAGATTAGGTTTTTGTTTGTTTTTTTAACAAAATTTACTAGAATGTAGTATACATAAAATAAAATGTACACATTATAAATATACAGTTTGATAAATTTTTGAAAATGTATACACCCATGTAGCCAGCACCCAATCAAGACATGAAACAGTCCATCACTCCAGAAGCTTCTTTTTCCTCTTTATAGTCAAATGTTCTTACCCATCTCTTATCTTACCTCAGACAATCACCTATCTGCTGTCTCACTATTGATTAATTTTGGCTGCTCCAGAATTTCATATAAATGAAAAAAATGTTATTTGTACTCTCTATTTGTTGCTTCTTTCACACAGTGTACTATTTTTGCAATTCGTTTATCCTTACTAATGCATTTATTGGTAGTTTATCCCTTGTTGGTGAGTAGCATACCGTTGTAAGATTATACAAGGGGTGGTCAAGAAATTTATAGAATGGGGGATTATTGGGGACAGGGGAGTTCTAATGCACACAGTTTGATTGTATGACGTATTATTAGTACATTCGCCAAATTTTAGTCTGGTTGCATCCATGTTCTTACAGAAACTGCCAAAGAAGCACATCAATCATGAAGAAAACTCCAAGTATAGATACAATTGAATTTGTGGTATCTTATTAAGTTCCTCACAGAGCAAGGGAAAACACCTCCAACCTTTTTGGAAGAGATGTTAGCAGTTTAATGGGGGCTTTTGCCCTGGGTAACCCATGGTTTACAAGTTCAATAGCCTTTTCAAGCAAGACAGAGTGTTGACTGAAGATGTCCTCCTTCCTCAGACATTCCCAAAAGTTGAAAATCTGTAGTAGATGATGCCAGATTGAATAAAAAGCAGCTTTCAGAAATGGTTGGAGCATTACCTACAACCGTTTTGAATATTCTCTATTAGTGTCTAAGGATGTCAAAAGTCAGTACAAGGTGGGTACCAAGAATGCTCATGCTGCTTCAAAAACAACAGTGTGTCAAGTGTTCAGAACAGTTTTTGGACCTCTGAAGAGACAACAAAGATGAAGTTTTAAACACTTTGTCACTGGAGATGAAACTTGGGTTTATCATTATGATCCTGAGTCAAAGCAGGATACAGTGGCATAAGAAAACCACACCACCCTGTGAAAAGTTATAGGTGTCAAAATTGTCTGGAAAAATCATGGCTACTGTTTTTAGGGATACTGGGGTTCTCCTGCTGATCAGTTACAAGGATAAGGGTGTCACAATAACTGGAGAGGATAATGTTCACCTACACCAACTTTGTGAAGACTTTCTCATCAATCCATTTCAAGTTAATTTTTTCAAGATTTATTTTTACTGTTTTTGACAGAGAGAGACAGAGAGACACAGAGAGGGGGAAGGGCCCATAGCAGTCTCCACAGATGTACATCATTAGTTTTCGATAGAGTTTCATCCCACAGGTGGCCATGGAGCTGCACAGGACAGGAACCCAGCCAGGGAATTTTTGCATGGAAGGCACACCCCTGAGAGCCAGGGGCCTCCTACATGGGAAGCACACTGGGAGCAGGAGCAAAACCAGATGCCTCCCATATGGGAAGCCTGTCCCAATGAGGATTGAACTGGGGCACACCTTAGTTCAGCATATGGGTCCACATGGGCTTGGACCAGGATTTGATCCTCAGACCCTGGGGCTGCAAGACAAGCACTCAACCTGCTGAGCCATCCCGGAGTCCTTTTAAGTTAATTTTGACAATGATCAAGTTAGGGAATGAGGTTTACTTATTTATTTATTTTATATAGATGTTAAGTTGACCTAGAGCCAATTTCTGAAAAAACTATACTTTCAACCCTGAATTACTTGGTAGCCATTGTCAAATATTTTTGGCTATATATCATTAATTGACAATATTTTAATACTGTTTAATTGATCTATAGTCTGATAGAATGTG
Organism: Craseonycteris thonglongyai; assembly: GCA_004027555.1. Taxonomy (NCBI): domain Eukaryota; kingdom Metazoa; phylum Chordata; class Mammalia; order Chiroptera; family Craseonycteridae; genus Craseonycteris; species Craseonycteris thonglongyai. Next base: position 14,089 of record PVKE010028892.1, read on the forward strand.
AAGTCCCAAATGCCTTATTTTTTGTAACTTTAGGATAAGTCTAAAATCAAGAGAACACCAGGATGGCTCAGTAAGTTGAGCCCTCGTCTTGCAACCCCAGGGTCTGAGGACAGAATCTCTGCCCTGGCCCATGAGGACACATATGCTGAACTGGAGAGATCCCCCAGTTTGGCTCTCACCAGGGTGAGACCCTGGCTCAGTTCCTGCCCTGCACAGCCCTGCTCCCACCTGTGGAATGAAACTATATAGAAAGCTAATGATGTGCAACTGTAGAGACTGTCTGGGCCCTCTCCCTTTTCTCTGCCTCTCTCTGTCTCTGTCAAAAACAATAAAAATAAATCTTTAAAAATCAGTTAGTATAAATTCTTCTTTTTTGTGCTTAAAAAAGAAATGCTTGCTATTCTATATTCTTTGCATTTTCATATAAACTTTGGAATCTGTTCATTAGTTTTCAAAATATCTGCTGATATCTTTTTTAAAATTTTATTTTATTGTTTGAGAGAAGGTGAGAGAGAAAGAGAGAAGGGGGAGAGCCCAGAGCAATCTCCGTAGTTGTACATCATTAGCTGTGACATAGCTTCATTTCATACAGGTGGATCTGCAGTCATGCGGAGTAGAAACTGAGCTGGGGGCCTCTCATATGGGAGTTGAGAATATTTGCCACCTAGTCAATGGTGGTTACCAGTTGCACTTCAGTTTAACATATGGGTTTTCAGAAGCCAGGGCCAGGATTCCATCTCTCTAAGGAAATATATGCAAGCACTCAACCTGCTGAGCTATCCCAGGATCCCCTATCTGCTGCTGATATTTTGATTGCTTTTTTCTAGAATCTATAGAAAAACTTAGGCATAAATATTATAAAATAGTAAATAATTAATCTACAATTATTGTGTGTGTGTGTATATGTATATGTGTGTGTGTGTGTGTGTGTACATATATATTTTTTTTTTTAGTTTTAGGTATACAAAACAATATGATGATTAGGCATTGACACTCCTCACAAAGTGATAACCCCCAAGTCTACTAGCCATCTGACACCTTACATAGCTCTTATAATATTACTGACTATATTCCCTATGCTATACTTTACATTCTATATATACATTTTTAAAATTATAGTTGACATTCAGTATTATTTTATATTATTTTCAGGTATAAAGTACAGTGGATAGGCATTTATATTATTTATGAAGTGCTCCCCTTTATATGTCTACTTTCCATCTGACACAATACATAGATTTTATAGCATTATTGACTATATTCTTCATACTGTATTTCACATTCCTGTGACTATTTAGTGAATACTCATTGATACTTCCTAATTCCTTCACCTTTCTCACTTATTCCAACCACACCCCTCCCATCTAGCAACCATCAATTTGTTCAAGCCAGGGGCCAACCCCGGTGGGTGAGAACCAAACTGGGGGCCTCCCACATGGAAAGCATGCCCCTGTGAGTCTATTTAAGTTTTGTTTCTTTCTTTTTTCCATTCTTTAGATTCCACATATAAGTGAGATCATATGATATTTGTCTTTCTCAGTCTGACTTATTTCACTTAACATGACAACCTCTAGTTCCATTAAGGTTGTTGCAAATGGTAAGATTCCATTCTTGTTTATCGCTGAGTAATATTCCATTGTATAAATGTACTTCAGTTTCTTTGTTCAATTGTCTATTGATGGACATTTCAGTTGTTTTTTAGATCTTGGCTATAGTGCTGCCGTAAACATAAGGGTGCATATAATTTTTTGAAAATGTGTTTTGGATTTCTTTGGAGAAATACCCAGGTGTGGACTGCTGTGTCATAAGATAGTTCTAGTTTTAGTTTTTTAAGAAACCTCTATAGTGTTTTCCCTAGTGGTTGCATCAATACACAGGGCCATGAACAGTGCGTGAGGGTTCACTTTTCTCCATATCCTCGCCAACACTTGTTTCTTGATTTATTTATGATAATAACCATTCTAACAGTTGTAAAGTAATATCTCTTTTGTTTTAATTTTTATTTCTGTGATGATTAGTGATGTTGAGCATTTTTTCATGTGTCTATTAGCCATCAGTATATCCTTTTTGCAGAAATGTCTACTCAGGTCTTCAGTCCATTTTTTAATTGGATGTTTTTTTGTTTTACTGCTTGTTGTTAGTTTGGTTTTATTGTGTATATATTTGTTTATAGATTTATTTTATTGTTTTTAACAGAGACAGAGAAAGACAGAGAGAAGGGGGAGAACCCAGAGCAGTCTCCACAGTTGCGCATCATCAGTTTTTGACATGGTTTCATTTCACACAGGTGGGTGAAGGCTGCAGAAGGAAGGAACTGGTTGGGGGCCTCCCGAATAGGAGGCAGGTCCCCTCAAGCCAGGAGCCAAACTGGGAGGGCGAGAACCAACCTGGGGGCCTCCTGCATGGTAAGCACGCCCCAGTTCACATGGGCTGGAGCTGGGATTTGATTCTTGGTCCCTGGGGCAAAGTGAGTGCTTAACCCGCTGAGCCCTCCCAGCTTCCTTATTTATTTATTTTTTTGGTGTTGAGTTTTAGAAGTTTTTAACAAACTTGGATATTAACCTGTTATCAGATGTATCATTGGCAAATATGTTCTCCCATTCAGAAGGATGTCTTTTCATTTTGTTGATGAAGTTTCCTTTGCCATATAAAAGCCTTTTAGTTTGATATAATCCTATTTCTTTATTTGTTCTCCTGTTTCCCTTCCTCAAGGAGAACTATCAGTAAAAATATTACTAAGAGTGATGTGTGAGAGTTCATTTCCTATATTTGCTTCTAGAAGTTTTATGGTTTTGGATCTTACATTTAAATCTGTAAATTATTTTGAGTTTATTCTTGTATATGATATAAGAACATTGTCCAGTGTTTTTCTTTTTCTTATCTTTTCTCTCTCTCTCTCTCTCTTTCTCTCTTTTGGTGTTTTGTTTGTTTGTTTGTTTTTTGTTTTGCATGTATCTGTCCAGTTTTTCCAGGACCATTTATTGAATACACTCTCATTACCCTAAAGTAAATTCTTGCTTTCTTTGTCATAGATTAATTGACCATATAAACATAAATTTATTTCTGGGCTCTCTATTCTGTTTCATTGATTTGTATGTCCGTTTTTATTTCAATACCATGCTATTTTGATTACAATGGCCTTGTAATATAATTGTTATCTGGTAGTTTGATTACCCCCAGCTTTGTTCTCCTACACAAGATTTTTGTGGCTATTCTAGGTCTTTTATGGTTCCATTTTAAGATTATTTGTTTTAGTTTTGTGAAAAATGCCAGTGGTATTTTGATTGGGATTGCGTTGAATCTATAGATTACTTTGGCTAGTATGTACATTTTTACTATATTAATTATTTCTATTCATGAACATGGAATATGTTTCCATTTATTTGTATCTGTTTTGATTTCTCTCTTCAATATCTGATAATTTTCTGAGTACAGGTCTTTTACTTTCTTGGCTAAATTTACTTCTAAAGCATTTTTTTTTCTTTTTTTTTTTTTATATATCTTTTTATATTTTATAGAGAGTAATTGTTTTATCTTCAGTGCATATTTATTTCTATTTTACTTTTGACAGATAGAGAGACAGAGACAGAGACAGAGACAGCTAGAGAACCGAACTGTGGGAACTCCCCAGTTCAGCATGTGGGTCCTGCCTGGGCCGGAGCCGGGATTCGATCCTCGGTCCTTGTGGCCTCAAAGCAAGCGCTCAACCCACTGAGCCATCCCGGCTTTCCCCTTTTTTTCTTAATTTCTCTTTCTGCTAGTTTGTTATTGGTATATAAAAATGCAACTGATTTCTGAATATTGATTTTGTATCCTGCTACTTCTCTAAATGGATTTATCAGTTCAAATAGTTATCGTGTGAAATTTCTGGGGTTCTCTCTATATAGTATCATATCATCTGCAAATAATAACAGTTTTACTTCCTTCTTTCCCATGTGGATGTCTTCTGTTTCTTTTGTTTGTCTGAGCATGGTGGCTAGCATATGTTGAATAAAACTAGTGAAAGTGAACATCCTTGTCTTGTTCCTGATCTTAAAGAGAATGCTTTTAGTTTTTCCCCATTGAGTATGAGATTAGCTGCATGTTTGTCATGTATGGCCTCTATTATATTGAAATGTTTTCTCTATACAACCTTGCTGTGAATTTTTATCATAAATGTATGATGGATTTTGTCAAGTGCTTATTATGCATCTGTTCATATGATGGTGTGATTTTTATTTTTTATTTTGTTAATGTGGTATCTCACATTAATAGATTTGCAGATATTGAATCAACCCTGCATATTGGTTTGAATCCCACTTGATCAAGGTATATGATCTTTTTAATGTATTGCTAATGTTTGCTAATATTTTGTTGAGAATTTTTGCATCTTTGTTCATTGGGAATATTGACCTATAGTTTCTTTCTTTCTTTCCTTCCTTTCTCTCTTTCTCTCTTTCTCTCTCTCTCTCTCTCTCTCTCTCTCTCTCTCTCTCTCCCTCTCTTTCTCCCTCTCTCTCTCTCTCTCTCTCTCCTCTCTTTCTATCTTAAATGTCTTTGTCTGGTTTTGGAATCAAGGTAATGGTGGCCTCATAAAATGAGCTTGAGAGCCTTCCCTACTCTTCAAATTTTTTAAAGTAATTTGAGAAAAATAGGTGTTACTTCTTTTGAATGTTTGATAAAATTCACCTGTGAAGCTGTCTGGTCCAGGATTTTTCTTCTCAGGAGTTTGTTTATTACTGATTTGATTTTATTAGTAGTAATCATTTGGTTCAGCTATTCTGTTTCTTCTTGGTTCAGCCTTGGAAGAGTGAATGCTTTTAGAAATTTAGCCACTTCTTCCAGATTGTCCAGTATCTTGATGTATAGTTACTTGTAGTACTTTCTTTAATTTTTTTGTTTTTCTGTGGTATCATATATCACTTATTTTATTTCTGATTTTATTTATTTGGATAATTTTCCTTATTTTCTAGATAAGTCTGATTAAAGATTTTTCAGTTTTCTTTACCTTTGCAAAAAGAACAGATCTTGGTTTCATTGATCTTTTGTTTGTTTGTTTGTTTGTTTTAGTCTATACGTTGTTTATTTCCACTCTGATCTTTATTATTTTCTTCCCTATAATCACTTGAGGCTTTGTTTGCTGCTCTTTTTTAGTTCCTTTAGGTGTAAAGTTAGATTGTTTATTTGTGATTTTTCTTGTGTATTTTGGTAGGCCTGAATTGCTATGAATTTCCCTTTGAGGACTGTTTTTGCTGTGTCCCATAGATTTTGGGTTGGTGTGCTTTCATTTTCATTTTTTTCAAAGTATCTTCTGATTTTTTCTTGATCTCATTGTTGACATATTCATTGTTTAGTAACATGTTATTTAGTCTCCATGTGTTTTTCAGTTTTTTGTTTGTTTTTGTAATTGATTTCTAGTTTTATACCATCGGGGCCAGAAAAAACCCTTGATAGGATTTCAATCTTCTTATGTATTGAGACATGTTCTGTGGCTGCAATGTGGTCTATCTTGGATAATGTTCTGCTGCTATGGGGTAAAATGCTCTAAAAATATCAATTAAATTCATCTTGTGTAATGTTTCATTTAAGATCACTGTTTCTGTGTTGATTATCTGTCTGGAAAATCTGTTCATTGGTGTCAGTGGGGTGTTAAAGTCTCCTACTATGATTCTGTTACTGTCAATCTCTGCCTTTATGTTGGTCATTATTTGCTTTATGTATTTCAGTGCTATGTTAAGTCCATAAATGTTTACTGGGGTGATATTCTCTTGTTGAATTGATACCTGTATTATTATGTAATGACTTTCTTTATCTCTTATTATAGTCTTCATTTTAAAGTAATTTTGTCCAACATAAGTATTGCTTCCCCAGCTCTTTTCTCATTTTCATTTGTGTGAAATATTTGTTTCATCCCTTTACTTTCAGTGTGTGTGTCTTTAAGTCTAAGGTGGGTCTTTCTTATATACAGCATATGCTTGGGTCTTGTTTTCTTAGCCATTCAGCTGCCCTAAGCCATTTATATTTAATGCTATGTATATAGTTATTGCAATTTTATTATTTATATTATTATTCTTTGTTTGTTTATTTTCTCCTTTTACTTAGAGAGGTCCTTTTAACATGTCTTTTAACACTGGCTTGGAGATAATGAATTACTTTAGCTTTCTCTTGCCTGGGAAGCTCTTTATCTCTTCTTCAATTTTAAGGGATAGCCTTACTGGGTAGAGTAGTCTTGGTTGTAGGCCTTTGTTTTTCATTACTTTGAATATTTTCTGCCACTTTCTTCTGGCCTGAAAAGTTTCTGTTGAGAAATCTGCTGACAGCATTATGGAAGCTACGTTATAAGTAACTAGTTGTCTTTCCCTTGCTGCTTTTAGGATTCTCTTTCTGTCTTTAAACTGCCATTTTAATTATGATATGTCTTGCTGTGAGCTTGTTTGAGTTCATCTTGATTGGGACTCTGTGCCTCATGAGCTTGTATGTATATTTTCTTGACCAAGTTAAGGAAGTTTTCAGTCATTATGTCCTCAAATGGGCTCTTGATTTCTTGCTGTCTCTCTTCTGTTTCTGGTATTCCTATGATGCAAATGTTGTTATGCTTGATGTTGTCCTACAGGTCACTTAAACTATCTTGATTTTTTTTTTTTTTTTA
>PVKE010028893.1:0-20615 GCA_004027555.1 Craseonycteris thonglongyai
GGGGAAAGCCGGGACGGCTCAGCGGGTTGAGCGCTCGCTTTGAGGCCATGAGGACCGAGGATCGAATCCCGGCTCCGGCCCAGGCAGGACCCACGTGCTGAACTGGGGAGTTCCCACGGTTCGGTTCTCTGACTGTCTCTGTCTCTGTCTCTCTCTCTATCTGTCAAAAAGTAAAATAGAAATAACTATGCACTGAAGACAAAAAGATAATTTCTCTCTATAAATGTGAAAAAAAATAAATAAATAATAAAAAAAAAAAATCAGTCTAGACATTGACCCTACATTCTTTATGAAATCTAAATCAGAATGGATCACAGACCTAATGTAAAACAAAAATACTAAAAAATTCCTAGGAAGTAATAGATAATATAGGGGAAAGTCTAGATAACCTTGAATATAGATATGACTTTTTAGATACACCAAAGACACAAGCCTTGAAAGAAATAATTGATAAACTAAACTTCATTAAAATTAAATTTTTCTGCTCTGCAAAAGACAATGTCAAAAGAATGAGAAGAAAAGCCACATACTCAGAGAAAATATTTGCAAAAGACACACCTAATAAAGCACTATTTTAAGAAATACACAAAAAACTCTTAAAGCTCAACAATAAAAGTAACAAACAACCTGATTTTAAAATATGCTAAAAACTTAACAGATACCTCACCAAAGAAGCTATACAGATGACACATAAACACATGAAAAAAATGTTCCACATGGTGTCATCAGAGAAATGCAAATTGAAAAAACCATGAGATACCACTGCATACCTGGTAGAAGAGCCAAAGTCTAGAACACTATCATCACCGAATGCTAACAAGGGTATAGAGCTCTAGGAACTCTAATTCATTGCTGGTGGGAATGTAAAATGGTGCAGTCACTTTGGAAGACTGTTTGGTGGTTTCTTACAAAACTATGCTACAATTACCATAAGTTCCAAAAATGTTGCTCCTTGGTTTTTACCCAAAGAAGCTGAGAACATACATCCATAGAAAAACCCAGACATGAATGTTTATAGCAGCTTTATTCATAATTGCCTAAACTTGGAAGCAACCAAGTTTTGTCCTTCAATAGGTGAATGGGTAAGCTGTGGTACAACCAGACAATGGGATGTGCTAAAAAAATAAATAAATAAAAAATGCTATCAAGCCATGAAAAGACATGAAGGAGCCTAACTATGTATTACTAAGTGTAAGAGACCAGTCTGAAAAGGCTACATACCATGTATGTGATTCCAACTATGTGACATTCTAGAAAAGGTAAATCTATGGAGACAGTAAACAGATTAGTGATTCCCAGGGGTGTGGGGAGACAAAGAGACAAATAGAGCATAGCGGATTTTTAGGGCAGTGAAAATGCTACTACTTACTATATGATACTATGTTATTACTATATATATGTAATATATATATATATGTATACTATATGATACATGTTATTAAACATTTATCCAAATATTTATTTATTATATATTTGTCCAAGCCCATATAATGTACAACAAACACTGAGACTAGCTATAATGCAAACTGTGGACTTTGGGTGATTATGATGTGTCAATATCCATTCATCGATGATGAGACATGTAATACTCCAGTGGGGGTGTTTGTAATGGGGGAGGCTGTGCATGTGGGGACAGGAGGTATATGAAAAATCTCTGTACTTTCCCCTTACTTTTGCTGTCAACCTAAAGCTCCTCTAAAATAATTAAATTTTACTAAAAAATTTTCTAAAACAGTGATTTAAAACAACAACATGTATTTTATCTCTTGTGGTTCCCAACGTTGACAGGTTCATCTGAGTAGTTGTTATGTGGTGAGCTTTTCAGATGGCTGCTGTCAGATGGTAGTTGAAACCGGAATCGTCCAAAAGCTTCTTCGCTCTTGGACTTCGCATAGAGGACTGGAATAGCTAGAAGTTTGTGGGCTCTCTCCCTTCATGCAGCCCTTCCACATGGCTATAGTGGCCTCCCTCAGATCATGGCAGCCTCACAGTGGGTGGACTTTTGAAATGGTGGCTGGCTTCCCTCAGCATGATCATTCTAAAATAGGCTAACCAGACATGCCATTTTAAATGGAACCAAAACAATGCTACTGTCCCCTTTCAAACAGTATGTATGCCCACTTGGTCTCGCTGGACTAAATTCAAGGTGTCAGGAGGCTGTCCAGACATACCATTTGAAACAGGACAGTACCATTGTTTTCTTTCCCATTTAAAATGGTGTACCTGGGGAAGCTGGGACGGCTCAGTGGGTTAGGCACTCACTTTGCAGCGCCGGGGATCGAGGATCGAATCTCGGCCCCAGCCCGTGCGGAACCATATGCTGAACTGGGGGTTCCCTCAGTTCAGTTCTCTCTCTGTCTCTGTATCTCTCTCTCTCTCTCTCTGTCAAAAACAATAAAAGAATAAATAAAATAAATAAATAAAATGGTGTACCTGGTCGGCCTACTCTAAAAGGGCCAGAAAATCTAACCACATCACAGAGGTTCTCCACTCTCTGTAGGTCCACAGCTCCCTTAATGCCTTGGTAATTTTTTTCTTTTATAATATCCCTAGGACAAAACAAATAACACAGAAAAACAAATGGCTCATTTATTACCTAGTTACATAAAACAAATTAATAAGTGTTTTCTAATAATTTACTAGCTGTTTGAAATAAATATAAACTTTTTAAATTTTATTCTCAAATAGGTGCAATTACTTACTAATGATACACATGCACTTGTTGGGCACTATACAACTCCTCCAACCTTGAATCAGATTGGAAACAGATTGGATGCTACCACATGCCTTTCCTGTCCCACATGATTTTATGCAATATTTGTCTTTTTAAATCAGATAAGCCACCAAAAACCAAGCCTTGCAAAGATATGAAATCACCAAGATAAATGTAACATGCTATTGAAATTGTGCACTATCTTGAACTTGTAGTGTTTGTAGTGTCTGAGAGACTTCCATGTAGTTGCCTCAGAAGTTTAAAATGAATCACGGTGGCCCTGTGAGTTTGCTATGACATCCCAAGGTGCCTCAGCACAGAGCTGGGGACCACTACACCTGAAACTAGATGAAAAACTGGAGGAAATAGTTTTCATTGAGTCTCATCTTTAACTTCCTATACTTATCCACCTAGTAGGTATCCAAGCAAAACAAACAAACAACTATAGATTTATTACAGTTTGACTTCATCCAGTCTAAATAAGATGCATTAGTATAATTTAGGCAAAGTTTGGGTGTCCACAGGAGTAATTTTAAAACATGTTAGGAAAGTCACTATTTGCACACCGTTTGCAGAGAGCATTTCGTTTTTACATCTTTGAATTTCTATATTCACGTTGCTGACAGAATGCCTAAATTAGTTGTAGACACTTGACACATATTTATTAAATAAATATATAAATAGGTACAGACATTGGTGGAGAAAATGGAAGAGAAACGCTCCTGGGGATTGTACTAGTTTTTGAGATACTTTACTTAGAAATCTCATCAGCTAAGTATCCAAGGTTAATGATTACAATTTTTACTTTCCACAAAAACAGTAGAAAACAATTTGGCTCAAGGTCATTGCCACTTTATAACAAGGATAACCTTTCCTCTGATTTCCAATAATATTTTCTGCCTTTCTGCCTATGACCTCACCAATTCTTCAAGGCAATCTTGCCCTTTTTCTAATGAACGCCTCAAAACTTTTCCATTCGCTACCTATCACCTAGTTCCGAAGCCACGACCGTATTTTTAGACATTTGTTACAGTAGCACCCCACTTCTAGATAGTAATATCTATCTTCATGTGTTAGTGCTTCTATTACAAAATGCCACAGACAACCCTTAATAAATACTTGATGAAGAAGGCAGGTGGCTTCAATAACAGAAATTTATTTCCTCAGATTTCTGGAAGCTAGAAATCTAAGGTCCAGCAGATTTTGTTTCTCCTAAGGCTTCTCTGGCTGGCTTTCAGAAGGCCACCTTTTCGCTGTGTCTCCACATGGCCTTTTCTCTGTCTGTGTGCATCCCTGGTATGTCTTCCTATTCTTATAAGGACTCTAGTCTTATAGCTTTAGAGACCCACCTTTAGGACCTCATGTAATATTAATTACCTCCTTAAAGACCCTGTCTACAAATGCAGTCATATAGAGGGTTAAGCCTTCAACATATGAAATTTAGGGGGAAACAATTCAGTCCATAACAAGAATATATTCAATAGATGCTCTGGCCATTTCTTTAAGAGATTTTCCTTTTGAAACTAGGTTCTTAAATTTTTATTTTTATATCTTGGCTGCTGGGAGTCCTTGATCTCCAGAAATTGTGCACAAAAGTATCATGTGTATCAACTTTTCTGTTCTACACCCTATGTGCATCATAGACAAGAGTTTTAAAAGATGCCAAGGCCCATATTCAGAAGTTTTCATTTAATTTCTGTTGGATGAGTGTTGGGCATGGATACATTCTTCATTTGATTCTAATGGGCAGCCAAGGTTGGGAGTCACTGATCAAAAGCCTTTCTATTTAAATTGTAATCAGAAGATAAGTAGCATCTGCGTTACCTGGAAATTTATTAGAAATGCTGAATCTCAGTCAATACTCAGACCTCCAGCACCTCAAGAATCTGTATTTTCGGGAGGTCTGCAGGTCATCTGTATGTATTTCCATTAAAGTTTGAGAAGCATTTATTAATGGTTTTCTTCAAATTATGAAAGAGGACCATAACTTCAAAACCACTGAGGACATTTTTTTTTCAATATGTGATTTTAGTATAGCTTAAATAGCAGTCCTTATTTTTTTGTTTGTTAGTGACTCTACACTATTTTAGAGATAAGGTCACGTCAGGGCTGATTGCAAAAAATTAATTCATGACATGAATTATATCCTGGCTCAACCTACAGATGATATATTACTCATCACTACAACCATTGTGGATAATTCTCAATGATCAACTAGAATAGGTCTACATATCATTTACCTTAAAAGATCCAAAGAGCTCTTAGTAAAGAAGACAGTAGCTGGGTTGTGTTAATATTGAAAAAAATAAAAAGAGAGAAAGGTTTGGAGAGAAGGAAAGGAGAGAGAAAAATGATATTTTACTTCCTTAATCATTAAAATCTCAATCCTAATACCTAAGACACTCGGTTCATAATCCTGACCTCTACCAAAGCATCTCCTATCATTCCTATGGTTAGTTTGAATAAATAAGGATGGGTCTGAATCAGTAATGAAAAAAAAAAACAAAAAACAAGAAACAACTCTCCTGTGAAGAGGATAAATTACCAGATAAAATTTCATGACAAGTCACTGGATGAAATTCACTGGATAAATTACTCTGTAATGATAACCGTAAGAATCATTTTCTGCCTTTTTAGAAATTAATTCCAAAGGTCAAGCCATCTAACAAGTCACCAAATTTGGATGTGTATTTTCAAACTACAATACAATTTTTGTCTGGTACTACAGGTAGAGTAGTTGTAGCTGAGTTTTATATATTTGCAGAAGCCAAGAAACATTTGCTCTTCCAGATCCTCCTGTATATGCATCGACCGTCTTCATTATAACCTGTAGACATTAATCCTAGACTAGCAGTAGAAGGTGCTTGGAATTTTGTTTGAACCTAGCCCCTGCCTTTCAGAGCTTGTAATCAAGCAGAAGTACAAGAGGGACCAGAAATAATAATAAATAAATAAATAAATAAATAAACAAACAACTTTAACAGCCCAATATGTACAAAATACAATCTTATGGACGTCAGACAGGCTTTCTTTCACTCTGAACTTCACAAAATATCAATATTAAGGTTTTCATTTTAGAGCTGTTTACTTCTGACCACCAACACAGTGAACACAACTTTTTCAATCAAATATACCTTTTTATGAGGTCATATAAAGTATTTGGGATTACTGGCTACCATCAGTGTTCTAATAACCATAACATATCTTTATTTAACAATAATTTATTGAGCATGTAATATAAGCCAATAATTATTTTAATCTTCTGTTTATATCTTGCATCTTTTTATACTATGTTATTTTCAAACTTTCTATGATCTTACATTGGAGGTACATCTCTGGTAATAGTACATATCCAATCTGACAATTTCAGTACTTTACCTGGAATATTTAGCCCATTGACATTTAATGTAATTAGTAAAAACTATAAATTACTATCTACTAATTTATAGTTTATTAATTAGAACTGTTTATTTCTATTTGACTAATCTTTTGGTGTTCTTTTCCTTTCCTTTCTTGCCTGTTTAAATTAATATTTGATTATTCAGTAAATAAAATGGTATTATTTTACCTCTCCCCTCTATTAGTCTATTAGTTATACTTTTTTTTAAATTTATTTTATTGTTTTGAGAGAAGGAGAGCGAGAGAAGGGGGAGGGCCCAGAGCAGTCTCCATAGTTGTACATCGTTAATTGTGACATAATTTCATTCCACACAAGTGAATGTGGGGCCACGCGGGGCCAGAACAAAACTATACAGGTACTACTTATTTATATTTATCCACATAACACTTTCTGTTATTCTATTTCTAGAATAATATTTTCTATTATTCTATTTCTATTAAGTGTTATCCATTAACACTTTCTATTATTGTTTTTATTTATTCTTGTATTTGCTTGCTTATAGCTGGGAATAACTCTCTTTTGTATGAAGAAATCCTTTTAATAATTATTTTACTTCACCTTTACTGGTAACAAAGTCTCTCAGATTTTGCTGTTTGCTAATATCTTTACTTAATTTTTAAAGAATAATTTCTAGAGATATTATTTTAGGTTGACAAGATTATTTAGGGGCCTATTTGTTATTTCAACATACTAAAGATGTTCTATTGTTAGTTTGTATTTTTCTGCCTTCCACGGTTTCCATTCAAAATCAGTTGTTATTCTTTAAAAGTAGTGTGTATTTTTCCTTAGATTTTAAGATTTTTTTATTGTCTTTAATTTTCTTTAGTTTTAGTATGATGAACCTAGGTTTCTTTGTATTTATTCTGCTTGGGGTTCAAATAGATTCTTGAATTTGTGGCTTGCTGCCTTTTGTCAGCGTGGAAAAATTACTAAATATTCAAATATATTTCTAACTTATTCTAGTTCTCACTACTTGTGTGACAACAAATTACATTATTTTAGATTTACTGTGTCCAATATGTTCCTTAATCTTTTCTGTATTTCCATATTTTTTTCCTCTGGTTTTAGTCAATATTTTCTATTGACCTGTATCTTCTCCTCTGCTATCTCTAATCTAATGTTAAACTTATTTATTGAATTCTTATTTCAGTGATTGCAATTTTTAGTTCTATATTTATATGTGAATTTTTTCATTTATTTTCTATTATAGCTTCTTACTTTAAAATAGTTCAAGATTCACAAGAAGCTGCAAGAATAGTACAGAGTTCCCAAATACCAGATAATATCTTTAATTATCAAATACATTATCAAAACCAGACAATACTATTGGTACAATAGTGTTAACTAGTAATAAAGAAATTATTCAGTTTGTGTGTGTTTCTGTGAAATTTTTCACATGTGTAAATTTGAGTAACTATCATACCATTTGCTTTTTTAAAAACTAAACTCCAAGTTCTCTGTTTAAATTTATTTTTGTTCCTTCTTTTTTTCTATTTTTTAAATATTTTAATTGTATGTTTTTAAAGTTCTTCTCTGATAAAATCCTAGAGATGTTTCAAGCATTTGAATTAGCTATCATCTGTTTTTGTTCCCCTCTTAGTTTTCAGTTTTGTTTTCTTGGCATATGTGAGAATACTATACTGAATATGTGATATCAAAAATAATAAACTGTAGCAGCTCTAAATCCTGTTATATTCTTCCTGAGAGAGTTTACTGTTTTATCTCTTGGGCAGAGTGGGAAGGTAGTACCTAACCACATCTCTTTAAAAAGGGATTGCAGTTTTGCTCAGGTTCTATCTACCTCAAACTTGTCTAACCACATGCGGCCCAGGATGGCTTTAAATGTGGCCCAACACAAATTTGTAAACTTTCTTAAAACATGAGATTTTTTTGCAACCCTTTTTTTTAAAAAATAGCTCATCAGCTATTGTTAGTGTTGGTGTATTTTAGGTATGGCCCCAAACAATTCCTCTTCTTCCAGTGTGGCCCAGGGAAGCCAAAAGGTTGAATATCTCTCATCTACCTCTTTCTAGTGTTTTCACCAGGCACTATTCACACTGGTGTGTCCTGAACTCTAATTCTTGCCACTTTATATAAATATAGGATAATCGGAGTCTATGTTCTGTTTTGCCAAGACTTTCTTCTCAGGTTCCATGGTCTCCTGAAATCTAAGATTTTAACAAGTGCTCAGCAAAACCTTGCCACATGTTAGGCCCAGTTCACATGTTTTCCTTCTGATCTGGGCCCCTCAAATCTCTCACTTTTGTGTCTCTAGCCCCAGCAGACTGGCAAATGCTCTGCTTGTTTCTGCACACCTTAGCAGTGGTCGTCTCCTTGAGAACTTCATCAGAATTTTCAACCCTGTGTTTTAAGCCCAGAATTAGCAAATATTCCAAAAGAAACATGAGCTGCAGAATGCTGAATTACATCCTCAAGGTTTCCCTTTTGGGGGAGTATTTTAAATGCCTCAGTATATTTCTGATGTCTTCAAATAGATGGTTTTGTACTCGACATTTTTAGTTGTTTTCAGAAAGAACACTGTTTTACTATAACCTAATCTTTCACAGTCGGCATCTGGACATCCAGAATTGCCTGAGTCTGGATCTTACACATTTCTGGGTGTTGGAAGAGCAAAGCATACAATAAACAGCAGGAAAAAAAATTAAGATAATTTCAGGGGATGATAAACTCTAAGAAGGAAATCAACATGGTGTGAAAATTCGGAGGTAGCAAACTGTCTTACATCTTACATCTTATGAAGTGCCTCGGCTTACTGTGATAGACTCAATGTTTGTGTTCCCACAAAATGCATAAGTTTAGATCTAACCCCCAATGTGATGATCTTTAGAGGTGGGGCCATTGGGAGGTATTATAATTAGGCCATGATAGAAATAGTGCCCTTATAAAGAGACCCCAGAGGGCTACCTCACCCTTTTACCATTTGAGGACGTGGTGAGAAGATAGCTGTTTATTAATATGGAAGTGGGCCCTCACCAGACATTGGATCTGCTGGCACCTTGATCTTGGACTTCTCAGCCTCGAGACTGTAAGAAATAAATTTCTGTTGTTTATAAACTACCTAATCTATAGTATGCTGTTACAGCAGCCAAAATTTATTAAGATACTTATGAAAAACCCACTGAAAAGAAGTTCTTATTATTCCCATTTTATAGATGAGAACATCTTAATTTGGAGGGCATGATTGTTCTCCACTCTCCAGCAGTCAGACCAGGCTGGGGAAACCCCAGGAAATAAGATAGCAGGGAAGAGGCAGTGGATCTGACCCATAATAGTAGAGATGGCACACCTTAGGACAAAGGGCCCTCACTAACCCAAATCAGAAAGGGGAGAAAATCTTCCGAGGCTTTTCCATTACATACATTCAGTGCCTACGAGGAAAGAGGCCACTGGAGGGCACTTTGGTAAATGAAGTTTCCTAGGTCTGCCTTTAACAATTGAGGGAGCCATTCATTCTGAAGCCCGCTTAGCTGCCATAACTCACAGGTCTCCCTAATTCAGATGGGTTGGGGATGCTGGATCCTGGAAATAAGCTTTCCCCACCACTGCACTTCACTCAGCTCTTAGCCTTACATCATTTCCAAAGCATTAAGCAGCCTGCAGCTGGAGAATCCTGCCACTGGATGACATCTGTAACATCTGACATCATTTAGAAGACACAGCAAGGGTAAAAGAGCACTTTTTGGATCAGGGACATAAATAATTCTGAAGAAGAAATGAAGTTAAAAGTCTTTTCTTTTCCTACATGGATTTGCAGGATTGGCTTTCCAGCTAGGCTCCTGTGGGGAGATCCAGTTCAGGGAGCCCAGGAGGTAACTGCACAGTTAACACGCAGGCAGGAGGCACTGTGAAGAAGAAGGGGCCCAAAGGGGACCCTTGTCTATGAGGATGCACCATTGACCTCTAAAGAAGGGGAGGTGCAGGGTATAGTTTAATTATACTTCTGGGTGCCCTCAATGTCCACAGCAAATGGAAGGGGAGCAGTTGCTCACTGTCTGTTCAGGATGAAAAACCTCTGAGTCTCCAGAGGTGTTCATCGAAATGTTGAGAGACTTCATATAACCATCTGCTGCCAAGAGACTCCAGGACGTTCTTTATATCATTCCCACACGGCAGGATTAAGAAAGACTAACTGTATTTGACTTCCCAAACTCAACATTCGTGTTAGAAAATGTCAAAATAATTGAGTCTCAGATGCTTTCTAAAACTCTCTGAAACTGCTCCAAGACCTTTGACAATAACAAAAGTTTCCATTCCATCTCACCTCTGGCTCTTAGCACAAAGTGGTGCTAAGAACCAGCATTGCATGGAAACCTTCCAAGGACTGTCAGGTCTACCATTTGAGGCTGCCTGGATTTAGGGATTGTGACAGGGAATTGCATATGAATAGCAGAATCCAACTTCTTACCCTACATCCACAAACCAGTCTCAGCAACGTGAACTGAGCAGAGGCTGCAACACAGAGTAGCCATGAAGACAAAACAAAAAGATATTCCAACATCTTTCATTTCATCTCAGCATAAACAGGAAGTGAACTCAGCTGAGGGTTAGAATTCTAGAATTTGCTACTGGAACAGGGCCTTTCTTACACTTTAACTCATTTTCCATTTAGGAAAAAAAAAATGTACAGCTTAATGTCACATTCATTTGATTTTACACAAACATGCTCTTTGAGGATGAAACAAATCTGATTGGTTTTCAATGTGAAAATAAAATATAAAAACTGCTCTTAAAGTTATTTCTAAATAGAACTCGTCTCTAATCCTAATGTATAGAAATGTATATGATGATCAGTATTTAATAGTCTTTTTCACGTGTAAGAATGCTACCTTTTCTAGGATTTGACATTTTCAGTGATCAAGAATTATTGTATTGTATAAATGGAAATACCACTACTAAAGACAGAATGCTATAATTAGAATGATGTCGTGTGTTTCCAAAGACTGTCAATATATAAGAGTGATGTGAAAATAGTAATAAAAGCATGATATATCATGGCAAATTTCGGGGGTAAGGTTAGGGCTGTAATCTGTTAAGTTATCTCAGGGTAAACGCTGCAGCCACAAGTACCATTGGCACATATTCTTGAGGCAATTGGGAAATGCGCTAAGGATCAACTAAGGATCATTTATTTTACAGATGAGGATGCTGTTTCTTCAGACTATGTAGCTAATTAACAACAGGGACATAAATTCTATAAATACTTGTAGTATAAGGATTTAATCATCACAGTACCTCCAATGCCTAGCAAGTATCAGCACATAGTAGGTGGTCCAGAACTGTATTAAGCCCTTGTGGTATACAGAGATGGATACAATACAATCCCAGACAATGAGGAACACACCACCTAGTGGGGAACATAGGCACATAACAGAAAATTATAAAGCAATGTTGTTATGCTTTCACAAATATGTAAATAACGTGCCCAGAAGAGAATCCGTGGAAAATAATAAATAATGTTGCCTACAGACTTCTACTAACGAAGCACCTAATATACCAGAATAGACTAAAGTAATAGGAAATAGAAGGTGTATGGTTAAAGCCTGACATATTTGCAATGAAACACAAACTTTCAAAGAAACGGAGACTAAGATATTTTCAAGGAAAAGGGCCTTTGACTGTAAGCCAAACTCTATCCATTAGATGCTTTGTAGTTTGTCCAGTCTTGAGCACAGTCAGAATCCACTGAAAGTTTTTAAGCAAAGAAATAAAATAATCAAGATTTTGTTTCCATCCTCTAAACATGGATCGTGGAAGTGCAAATAGGACAAAACTGCAGGCAAGGCTTTCCCATTAAGAGATTGTTGGAATAATTCAGATAAAAGTAACAATAATAATAATGACAATAACAACAACAACAACAACATATATATGAACTCCATAATAATTACCTGAACTTTTAGGTTTGTAATTCTACAATTAAATTTTAAACAAAAAAAATGACATTGATCAAAATAATGTTGTAGAAATGAAGATGCCAAAATAGTAAGTGACATTAAGTGAATACGGTTTGCAGAATCTGATAATTAATTAAATGTAGGGAACAAAGCATAGGAAAGAGCCAAAGTTGACTCCTGGGTTTCTGACTTGAGCAACTGAGTTGTACCATTCACTAGTTCTGGAGTAGAAAATGAGGAGCAAAGTAGGAGGGGAGTAGAGAAGACATTACCAGAAGACAGCATTAGGGTTGGGTCTAGACTCTAGAGGTAACACTGAGGTTTTTCAGTAAGAGGAGAAAATAAGAAAATAGCCATAAAACCATGTTTCATGAGTCTCATGGATGCAATGGCTAAAATCACTCATTCTCAAAGGAGAAAGATAAAGATGAAATAGAGATAGAAATGATAGAGATGAGAGGGAGGGAGAGAGAGAGAAAGAGAGAGAGAGAGAAAGAGAGAGAGAGAGAGAGAGAGGCTGGCCTATTACATTTATAACTGGAGAAATCACCCTAGGAAATGTCTGGCAACTATTTCTTTGGACTGCAGTTCTCCTTGTTCTACTGAAGACATAAATGATGAAAGTAGAGGACGCATTGGAGGATGGACAACCATCATTAGAAAAGGCGCATACACACAAAGGACATTCCCACTGTTATAATTGTCCTAGGAGGATCTTTCTGCAAATCCATCCCCAGCTGCCTTCAATATAAAGTAAAGAAAGAAAGAGAGTGAAGAAGAGTCTGGCAAACCCGATAAAGATGGATGGAAGGGATTGAGACAAAGGCACCTGCCGGCATTGTGTCAGCTCCAACTCACCAGCTCAAAAACAAACTCATTAATTATCTGCCAGCCTGGGCTGAAATAGCCCCAGTGTAAACACTCCCACACACCCAGCTCACATGGAGACACACAGCCCAGAGGTGCACACACCGAGGGCTCTTGCTGCTAACAAAATGCATAACCAGCTCTGCTGTGGCCCAGAACAATTTTCCCCAAAGGACACAGATTCCAAACAGCACAGCTTCACCCAGAACACTCATTATTTCACATTTTGTGTAGAATTCTCAGACAAAGCAGACCCTCGGTTTCCTTCTGGAGCATTTCATTCATTCCCTGAATTCTCTCCATCCTAAGTCTTCAAGCTGAACAAGGATAACTCGTTACCCAGAGGCCCAGGCGGGCGTGCGCTTTGCTTGTCTTGTGGATGCTCTCCAATACTTTTAGATTACAATCTCCCAGAGGGCACAGGTCTATTTTGCCTACAATCAGAGAGTAAACGCTTCATTTCACCTGAATCTAGTCATTTCCCTAGGCTCCTCATCTCAGAGCATGGCTGACCTTCCTCCTGGTGGTTCACAACCCTGCTCTTCCTCATCCTCTGCTCTCACTCTCTGACTTCAACTCCCCTGCACAACCACCACTGTGGCCTCTGTGATCTAGATCCTGCTACTGCCGTTTTCTCCAGCGCTGGGGGTTCTGCTCTGGCTTTTGACCTTGCCCTGTCTTGTCCCTGGTTTCTGCAGCAGGCCTCTCACAGCCAGCCTGCCAACATTCTAAAACTAGGCTGACCAGACATTGTTTTAAGCTAGACAGAAAACAATGGCACTGCGGACCTGTGGTCAGCCTATTCTCACCGGGCTAAATTCAAGATTTCAGTAGGCTGACTGGACGTAGCATTTGAAACTGGAAAATACTGTTGCTTTCTGTCCTGTTTAAAATGGTACATCTGGTCAGCCTATTTAAAACCCAAATATACAAATGTTATTTTATTGTTTAAATTTTTTCAGTGTTTTCCCATTGACTCCAATTAAGTAGAAATTCTTTAACAAGACCTACACAATCCTAATTTACCCTTCCCCCATTGTGTTCTATGCTCTGCCCAGGCTAAATTCCTTTGGTTCTCCAAATGTACCTACTCTCTCTTTCCCACAAGACCTCCATAGATTTTCTTTATTCCCCTAGCTGAAGTCTTTCTCGCTCCATGTATTTACCTGGAAAGTTTTTACATACCTTTGCACTTTTTTTTGTTTCTGAGCAATTTAATTTGATAGAAATGGCTTTAAATTTTGTGTATTTTTAATGTTTGATTTTATATTGTGCTATTATTAGTAGTATATATCTATCTTCTTTCTCACCAAAATTTGTGTACAGCCTAATGTTAAGATCAGGGTGTGGGTTAAGGTAGATTTAGGGTGTCTTGCTCATCTGTGTGTCCCCCAGTGATTAGTGTAGTAGCCCCCTCCCCCATATGCTCACATTTTTTTTAATTTTATTTTTAGGTACAGCTAATATATGTTAAGCTAGAAGAAGTGCCTCTCTACCAGTAGATGAGTTAGATGTCTGCAGGCTAACATAAACTTTCATTTAACTATTTTAATATATTGAAGTATAAATTGAACAAGTACATATATATTTGAAAATGAAAAGCACATGCTTTAATAATTAATTAATACATTAGAAGTGGAGTCTTTCAAGTTTCTACTTTGGGGCTCTGGAAACTCACTCTGAGGGAGGTGATTATAATCAGAGAGAATTACTAATTGAGGTGTGTGAAAAGAGCCAGGATAGCATTATCTCTAAGTCACACCTCTTTAGTTGTGGAGTGGGTATAAATCAATTAATTAACCAATCAATTCATAATCTTTTTGTATAGACATTTAAAGAGAGTCTAAGAAGTTACCAATCTCCCTTAGAGGTAATCTATAATTTATATGGCAGCAATATCTTATTAATGAATTTGATTTTTTTTTATATTTATTTTTTATTATTTTATATATTTTTTAATTGTTAATTTTATTGGGGTGACATTGGTTGCCAAAAATGACATAGGCTCCAGGTGTACAATTCTACATGACATTTTCATGCATTGTATTATGTGCTCACCACCCAGAGTCAGTTTTTTTCATCACAGTAGTTTTGATATCTTCCCACTTTGAGCATGTTTCACTTCTTCCAGGAAGCTTTCTCTGATAGAAATTCTTAGAAGTCTTGAACCTTCATAAAGTACATGTGGGTCACTGCTATAACAAATTGTTTAACTGCCTCTTTCTCTCCTCTATTTCATACCAGACTCTAATAAGTCTTTTGAAAGCAAAGATGTTGTCTGTCATGGATACAATATAATGTCTGTACTGATCACAGTACCTGGAACACAGTAGACCTTTAATAAATATTTACTGAATAAATGAATGAATAGGGAGTGCTAACTAAGAAGAAAATTCATTAAGCTAATTTGGTGGCAAGTCAGGAAACCACATCTAGCTAATTTAAGCAAAGAAGAATTCTGGGAGAGGATGTTGGATACTCAGCTAGAAGATGTGCAATGACCAAGGCAATTCTAGATTTTAAGAAGCAGGACAGTAGGAGTAGTCATATGACAGAAGCAGGCTGGTCTAATGAATGAACACAAGATTTTTTCATCTTTTTTTTAACTCAACTTCAGATTCAAACTCAAGAGAGGGACTGAAGGATGAGCCTTTATGCCACATGTATCAATTTGCTTAGAGGTTAGCAGAGGCCTTGTTTGAAAGCTTTCATGGACTAGTTGTAGTGGGGGAGAAGGAAATCACAGTGCTCTGAGAAAAGAGGATGGATGTTGGAGGCCAAACCTAACAAGTTAACCATGAGCTTGCAATTCTGAGTTCTTATTAATAATATTTTACAAACCACAATTATTGGCTCTTAGATTCAGGATCGGGGGTTTGGGTAAGAGGGCAAACAGAGAACAGGCCAGTATGCCACAAGGATGGATCTCTAAGAATGATGGACTCATTTCTCCCAAGGAACATAACACTAACTCTTTGTTTAAACATCATTTAGGGGAAGCTGGGATGGCTTAGCGGGTTCAACACTTGCTTTGCAGCCCTGGGGACCGAGAGGTGGACCCATATGCTGAACTGGGGTGTGCCCAGTTGTATGTAATAGATAGTCAATAAATGACAACTAAGATTCAGTAAATATTTGTTATTTTTATAATGATTTTCTTTTTTTTACATGTTGCCATATGTAAAATATTTATAAGGTTTGTATTGACATATACCTAACATACAATGTTATATTAGTTTCAGGTGTAGACCATAGTTATTCCATGTTTATATTCCTAAAGAGGTGATCACCATGATCAATCTAGCAACCATCTGACACTGTTCCAAGCGATTACAATGTTATTGACTATATTTCTTATGCTGTATATTACATACCCAACACTTATTTGTTTTATACCTGCAAATGTGAACCTCTTAGTCCCCTTCGCATTTCTCCATTTCTAACTTTTCAATTATAGTTAACATTCCATATTATTTCATATTCATTTTAGGTGTATAGCATAGTGGTTAGACATTTATATCATTTAAGAAGTGATTCTCCTGACCTGTCTGGTACGCACCTGGCACTGTGCATAGTTATTACAGTATCATTGACTATATTTTCATGCTTTACTTTACATTTCCATGACTATTTTGTAACTACCAATTGGTACTTCTCAATCCCTTCATCTTTTTCACCCTTCCCCCACAAATCCCCTGCCATCTATCACCATGATAAATCTAACACATATCTGGCACCATACACAGTTATTACAATATAATTGACTATATTCCTTATGCGATATCCTACATCCTCATGACTACTGTGTAACAACCAAATTGTGCTTCTTAATCCCGTCCCCGTTCTCATCCATCCATAACCCAATTCCCATCTGGCAATACTCAACATGTTCTCTGTATATAAGAGTTTGTTTCTATTTCATTTGCTTGGTTTTTTGTTTGTTTATTCTTTAGATTCCACTTATAAGTTAAATAATATGACATTTCTCTTTCTCTGTCCAACTTACTACACTCAGAACAAGATCTTCTAGGTCCATCTATGTTGTCACAGATGGTAAGATTTTATTCTTATTTTGTGGATGTGTAATATTCCATCATGGGTAGGACCTCTTTTTTATCCATCATTCTTTCAAAAACACCTAGATTGCCTTTATATTATATATTGGCTATTGTAAATAATGCTGCAATGAACATATGGATGCACACATCCCCTCAAAGTAGCATTTTGGGTTTCTTTGTAGAAATGCCCAGAAGTGGGATTTCTGGGTTCTTCTTTGTCTCTTGTTCTAGCCTTTGTTTTAAAGTCTATTTTGTCTGGTATAAGTATTGCTACCTCAGCTTTTTTTCCCCATAAAATATCTTTTTTCATCCCTTTTCTTTAAGTCTGTGCATGTCTTTTGATCTCAAGTGAATCTTTTGTAGGCAGCACATATAAGGGTCTTGTTTACTTATTCTTTCAACCACCCTATGTCTTTTTATTGGAACATTTACTTAAATCATTTACAACTAAAGTAATTGTTGATATATAGTCATTCCCATTCCATTATTCATATTTTTATTTGTTTGTTTGTTTGTTTGTTTGTTTTATTTTGTTTTAAACAAGTCCCTCTAACATCCCTTGTAATACTGGTTTGGTGGTGATGAACTCCTTTAACTTTTTCTTGTCTAGGAAGCTCTTTACTTGTCCTTCAATTATAAATGATAGCTTTGCTAAATAGAGTAATTTTGATTATAGGTCATTGCTTCTTTAACACTTTGAATATTTTATGCCAATCCCTTCTGGCCTGCAAAGTTTCTATTGAGAAATCAGTTGACAGTCTTATGGGAGCTCTCCTATAGGTAACTAACTGCTTTTCTCTTACTGCTCTTAACATTCTCTTTTTGTCTTTAACTTTGGCATTTTACCACATTTTCCACGTAAAAGATGCTCCCCCCTTCCCATGTATAAGACAACACTTACTTTTCTAAACCAATATTAAGAAATCAATACATGGGTTACTCCCATTTATAAGATGACCCCCAAGTTTTGGACTAACAATTTTAGACAAATGCATCATCTTATACAGAGAAAAATACGGTATTTATGTGTCTTGGTGCAGGCTTCTTGGGTTCATCTTGTTCAAGACTCTGTGCTTTCTGGGCTTGAATATCCATTTCTTTCACCAGGTTAGGAAAGATTTTTGTCATTTTTTTCAAATAGGTTTTCAATTGCTTGCTTTCTCTCTTCTCCTTCTGGTACCCTGTGATGGGAATGTTGTTATGCTTGATGTTGTCCCAGAGGTCCCTTTAATTGTCCCCATTTATTTTTTTCGATTCTTTTACCTTCCTTATGCTGTTCTAATTGGCTGTCTTCTGCTACCTTATCTTTCAATTGCTGAATTGATCCTCTGCTTTAACCTACTGTTGATTTTCTTTTTATTTCAGTTATTGTAGTCTCCAGTTCTGAATGGTTCTTTTTCATGTTTTCTATCTTCGTGTTAATGTTTTCTATCTCTCTGTTGAAGTTCTCCCTGAGCTCACTGAGTAACCGCATAACCAGAGTTTTGAACTTTTCATCTGGTTGCTGGCCTCCATTTTGTTTAGTTCTTTTTCTGGAGCTTTGTTCTGTTCTTTTAATTGGGGACAAGTTTCTTCGTCTCCTCATTTTGGCTATCTTCCCATTTGTTTGTTTTTCCTTTCTCTGTATTGGGTAGAGTGGCTATGTCTCCCAGTCTTAGAAGAGTGGCCTTAGGTAGTAGGTGTCCTGTAGGTCTCAGTGGTACAGACTCCCTGGTTACCTGAGCTGGGTGCTGAAGGTGTGGCTCTTGTGTGGGTTTTGTGTGCCCTCCTATTGTAGTTGAGCCTTGGTTGTTTGCATATCAATGAGAGGGATTGACCCTCAGGCTGGTTGGTTGTAAGGATGGCTGTGACTGCTGTGGAGGAGTTGTTGTGCAGGGGCTGACTCTATGGAGCAAGATTTATTTTGGGGGGTAGAGGGACTCTGGTACCTGCCCAGTGTGCCCTCTGGGTGTGTCTTCCTTGAAGATTGTCAACTGATGCTCTGGCTGGGTCTGAAGCTGGCCACTGGGCGTGCCAGCCTTGGACCCCCTGGGCGGGGCCCTTTTACAGACAAATCAGCTTCAGCTTTTGCCCTGCCCCAGGCCACCTAACATGAGCCACAAAGCAATACGCAGATGGCTGCAACCCATACTGTGGTTGGAGATGCCTCAACAGGCCAAGCTGCTAACCAAGGTCGACTGTTGATAATGCCAGTCTTAGTTAGGACTGCTCAGTCAGAAGTATGGAACATGCTAAAGCCAGATGCTGCCTGTTTGGGTTTTGTGAACTGTGAGAGGATTTAGGAAAGCCTGCAGTATGAATCAAGGCAGGTCATTTGTTCAGAAAAGCCACCGGAAGCAGCTTGGGTGTGCCTGAAAATTGAGTAGGGTGGGGTCTCAGAGTCACCAGGGTGAGGCAAAGGAACAATGTTAGTCTGGATTATGAAGACTCAAATATGGCACCTGCCTGTGTCTCCAAGCCAAGCACAAGGAGGGCTCAACAAAAAACAATGGCTTCTGCCAGTTCATCTGTCTAGAGCAGGGATTCCCAACCCCATGCCCGAGGTCGCCATGGCGCCCATGGCCCTATTTGTGTGCACCTGCCATTATTTGACTGTATCAGAAGTTTTTCATAAACACTAAGTAAAACTATAATTTTTTTTTAAGTATATATTTATTTATTTAGTTATTTATTTTGACAGAGGAGAGAGAGAGAGAGAGATACAGAGACAGAGAGAGAACTGAACTAGGGGAGCTCCCAGTTCAGCATATGGTTCCGCACGGGCCGGGGCCGGGATACGATCTTCGGTCCCCGGCGCTGCAAAGTGAGCGCCCAACCCACGGAGCCATCCCGGCTTCCCCTATAATTTATTTTTATACATTTGTTAGAATTTTAAAATATTGTTTGAGTATCTACACAGGTTTATTATATTTGCTGGTATGTGTGCGATATTGTATGTGTAAGTGTTCCCCTAGCTGTCGCCTTTGTACACGTCGCGTCTCGTTTAGCCGCTGCGCTCTTTAAACTCTCCTCCACCCACTGGGAGACGCCAAGTTGCCGTTTTGATTTTGGTTGCTGGATGAGCGGGTCGTGACGGTTAGCTAGGATCACAGTGTTTTGATATATTCGATTTTAAATGAACTAAAAGTGAGGTAGGTAATCTATTATTATGGTGGCCATTTGATATGATATTGTAGTTCCATAACTATTTTTATTTTTATTTTTTTAGTCCTAAAATGAGTGGACCAAATAAGAGAAAACGAACCTATAATTTTAATGCAGACTGGTAGGGATCCTATTGTTTCATTAATTTAAAAGGTAAATGCATTTGCCTGTTGTGTGGCAGTAGTATTGCAGTGCCGAAAAAACATAATGTTGAACGTCACTTTCAGACAAGTCATACCACTTTTGATATGAATTATCCACTTAAATCTGAAGTAAGAAAGAAAAAAATAAATCAACTAAAATTAAGTTTTAACTACTTAACAGACTGTTTTCACTAGACATGTGGAAAAATCTAAAAAGGCAACCATTGCTTCTTTCAAAATTTCTCACATGCTCGCAAAGAAGAAAAAACCTTTCCAGGATGGTGAATTGTTAAAAGAAGCATTTCTGACTGCTGCCAATTGTTTGTTTGAGGAATATTCTAACAAGCGTGAGATTATGTCGGCGATACAAGACCT
>PVKE010028894.1:0-20615 GCA_004027555.1 Craseonycteris thonglongyai
TGAGAGAGAGAGAGAGAGAAAGGAGTGGGGAGGGCCCAGAGCAGTCTCCATAGTTGTACATCACTAGTTGTGACATGGTTTCTTTACATATAGGTGGATGTGGGGCCACGCCGAATGGGGGCACGGGCTCCTGCATGGGAGGTGAGACCTTCACTGCCAAGCCATCTGGGTGGTTACCAGTTGTGCCTCTGTTCAGCATATGGGTTTGCATAGGCTGCGGCAGGGAATCGAACCTCGGACCTCGATATGGCAAGGCAAATGCTCAGCCCTTGAGCTATCCCGGTATTCCTGTAGTAAATTTTTTAATGGTTATTGAATTATGATAAATATTCTATATATGCTTAAGAATATGTGGTCTCCACTTCTTGAGTGCAGGGTTCTTTGTATTTCTATTAAGCTTAATTGTGTTTTCAAATGTTTTATGTCTTTACTAAATTTGCATGTTTGACTGCCAGTAATTGAGATAGTATGTTAATATGTCATGTTATCATGGTGGGTTTGTCACTTTCTTCTGCAGTTCTATTGTTTATTTATATTTTCTTTATATATTTTAAGGCAACTTTAATACAGCATATGATTTTAGAGTTGTTATGCTTTTTAAGGAAATACCGGTAAATGCTTTATCATTGTTTAGAATCAATGCTTTATCATTGAATCTATTGTCCCAAATAGTGCTTTTTGGTATTAGTTTGTTTTGTCTGATATTATTAGTAGAAACACTGCTGTATCTTTTTGGTTCATATTTGCCTGCTATCGCTCCTTCAGAAGTTTTTTTTTTATTAATTTTTTGGGGCCTTAATATTTTAAGTGGTCTCTTAAAAAAAAATAGCTGGATTTTTTTTTTTTAAGATTTATTTTTATTGTTTTTGACAGAGAGAGAGAGATACAGAGACAGAGACAGAAAGAAGGGGGAGGGCCCAGAACAGTCTCCATAGTTGCACATCATTGGTTTTTCCACATAGTTTCATTCCATGGGTGGTCACGGGTCTGTACAGGGCAGGAACTGGGCCGGGGTCTCACCCTGGTGAGAACTGAACTGGGGGCACTCCCTAGTTCAGCATATGGGTCCATGCAGGCTGGGGCCAGGATTTGATCCTCAGTCCCCAGGACTGCAAAGCGAGCACTTAACCCACTGAGCCATCCCGGCTTCGCCTGGATTTTGTTTTTGAGTCCAGTCTGACATAATCTTTTTACTGGTGAGTTAGGACAATTTATCTTTACTATGACTGTTGGGATAGTGGGACTTTTACCATTTTACTTTGTGCTGTTTGCCCTGTTCTGGGCTCCCCCTCCCACTTATTGCTCTTGATTTTCATTGATTATGAGCTCAGTTTGTTAATACAAAAGCTTCTTCTTACTCCCTGATGATAAAAGGAACTTTAGAACACTAATTCTCATCACCTTCTTCCACACTTAAGTGCTACCTTTGTTTAACATTTATTTCTGTTACTTATTTTTTGTATCTTAACATTCTTTATTTGTGTGAAAGTATTTAGTTGTTCTTAAACTGCTTCTCCTTCCCCTCTGATTTTTTTCTGAATTAAAACATTAATCCAACACATTTTTATCAAATATGTTGCCATATATGAGGGTGGCAAGCACTGTTCTGGGTAATGCCTATTACTGTTTTAAAACCCCACAAATTAGAACATTACGGTAATATTTTAAACCGTCTGTATTCGTGTTTACCATTTTCTTTCTTCTCTGTTTCTTCCTGAATCTCAGACTATTATTCTGGAGTCGTTTTTCATTGTTACCTATAATATATATCCTTTCCTCATTTAAGGAAGATTTATGGGTGGTAAATTCATTTATACCCAAATGTAGCTGATTATTTGACAGTATCTTTGCTTGTTCCTTCTTGTGATTCCATATTTTATTTCTTTGAGCGTTTCATGCACAGTTATTTTATATTTTGTACCTCCTACTTTAGATAGCTGAAGTCTTAGGTCATGCATTTGGTTGGTTGTGTTGACTTGTCACTCACAGTGGCTTGTTTCTTTGTGTTTTTGAACTCAGCTCATTTGTTGAATCTTAATCTGTGGGGTATAGGGAATACTTTCCTTTAGGGAGGATTATCACCCACCCGGCCCCCTGTAGCTCTCTTCAGGGTCACAGGGTTAATGCAGGAATCTTAGGGTCAGTTCCCTACCTGCCAGGCTCACTTTCCAGGTGCCCATGTAGACATTTTTGCTTAGCCACCCTGCCGTTCTGTTTTCATGTTTACTTTCTGCTCCTGACTCAGGTTTCAACTTCCTCCTTTGGATGAATGGGATGCCTTGGAGATTTCCATTTATTCCTATCAGCCCAGAATAGCATTAAAATTTTATTTTGGGGAAGCCAGGATGGCTCAGTTGAGTGCTCGCTTTGCAGCCCCATAGACCGAGGATCGAGTTCCGGCTCCGGCCCAGGCAGACCCATATGCTGAACTGGGCTGTGCTCTCAGGTCAGTTCTTGCCGGGGCCTATGCAGGAGGCTCCCGGTCTAATTCCTGCCCTGTGCAGCCCCACGCCCACCTATAGAGTGAAACTATATGGAAAACTAATGCTGTCAACTATAGAGACTGCTCTGGGCCCTCCCCCTTCTCTCTGTCTGTCTGTTTCTCTTTCAAAAAACAATAGAACTAAATCTTTAATAAAATTTTGTTTTAATTAAGAACCCATTTTTTTTAGATTCGTAGATACAGCAAATAGAATGGTCGGAAGCAGAGGGGAAGGGGGAGTAGGGGAAGGATGAAGAGGGTGGGGGGATTAAATACATGGTGGTGGGAGGAGACTGGACTTTGGGGGTGAGCTCACAATGCAGTTTACAGATGTTGTATTATAAAGTTGCACACTTGAAACTTATATAATGCTATTAACCCATGTTATCCCAATAAATTTAATTTAAGAAAATCAAGTTTGATAGCTGCCAGGGGTATTTAAAGTGTTTAGAGTTTGACGTGGAAAACCTGGGCCATGTGGAAAATGAGTCTTTTAGGGTCCCCCGTCTTACCTCATCAGCGGACACATAAGCAGTCTGGCAGTAGCAACTATGTGGGGATGTGGGGCCACAGGGATTTCCAGATGCAGTGATGACAAGTTGATACTGCCTCTTTGCAGAGTAATGTGTGACACTAAGAAAGTTTAAAATATGTTAAGTCCAAGCTCATGTCTGCGTTTGCACCCTCGTGCTGTGGTCCCCAAACAGGGAAGGGGAAGGGACAGTGAAGGCACCCAGCTGTACTTAATTCTGTGAACCATTAGCTTGGGTCATTTCCGCTTCAGAAAGGAGATTGCGTGACCTTTTTTTCCATACTCTTGGGGAGCTCAGTTTTGGAGGGCTGCAGAGATCAAAAGCAAGTACTATGCCACGTGCTAGGCTGAGAAATTGGGCGGTGCCCAACTGTTGCATACATCCCATTAGTAAGGAATTGTGGTTCTTTAGGAATAAAATAAAAATAGATTTTTTTCCATTTGTGTGTGCTTTCCCCAAATAGCCAATAGATTATTAGGTTTAAACTTCGCACTTATAGCCTAACTACTTTATTAAATGGCACTCTGTTTTTCTTGGCCTAGGAGCCCTGTGAAAAGGTTACTGAGACACTAAGGCTACCGTGAACTGAGAAAGTCTTGGAACCTCTGCCCTTCTGTGTGTGCGTACATGAGATAAGGTGACCCACAGTCCCAGTTTGCCAGAGATTGAGGGGTTTCCTGGGGTGCTGGACTTTTCAGTGCTAAAACTGGGAAAGTGGGCAAATCTGGACGAGTCGGTCATTCAGACATGGGCTCCTTTGAAATTGTTTACAGTGGGGAGAATTGACGTGGAGAAGCTAGAAGTCATTGGGCATGGTATACAGTTGCTGGCTGTGTAAAGATCAGGGACACATTTGCTAAATATGTCATTATTATGGTGTGTGCCAAATTTCAGCCTCCTTGCGTACATGTTCTTTCAGACATCGCCGAAGAAGCACGTCAGACAGGAGGAAAACCCCAAGTGTGGGTAAAATTAAATTTCATGCCATCATTAAGTTCCTCACAAAACAAGGGACAACACCTCAAACCATTTTGGAAGAGATGGTAGTGGTTTAGGGGGACTGTTGTCCTGGGAAATCCATGGTTTACAAGTGGCATAGACTTTTCAAGGAAGGCAGAGGCTCGATTGAAGATGACCTCCGTCCAGGACATCTTGTTGAGGCCACTTCCTCAGACATTGAAAACGTGCTGTGGAAGATGCCAGATGGAATAAAAAGCAGCTTGCAGAAACAGTAGGAGCATCACTTATACCCATTTTGAATATTCTCCGTCCGCGTCTAAGGATGTCAAAAGTCAGTTGCAAGATGGGTACTGAGAACGCTCATGCCACTTCAGAAACAACAGCATGTCAAGAGGTCATGACAGTGTCGGAACCTCTGCAGAGACAATAAAGATGAAGTTTTAAACTGGGTTGTCACTGGAGATGAAACTTGGCTTCATCATGATGAGCCTGAGTCACAGCAGGAGTCCCTGCAGGGGCATGGAAAGGGCACGCCACCCCCAAGAAGGTCAAGGTGTCATAATCGGCTGGAAAAATCGTGGCTACTGTTTTCTGGGGTACGGGGGTATCCTGCTGATCGATGACAAGAATAAGGGTGTCACAATAACTGCAGAGTGCTATTTCAGTCTGCTGACACAGTGCAAAGAATCTGGGAAGGAGAAAAGAGGAAAATAGGCCAAAGGGCTGCTGCTTTTGCATGAAAATGCTCCCGTGCACAAGAGCCATGTTGCATTGGCTACTCTTCAGGACTCTGGCTTCCAAACCTTAAACAACCCTCCCGTACAGTCCAGACCTGGCTCCGTCTGATCATTATTTGTTCTCAAATATGAAAGAACAGCTTCAAGGGAAGACATTTACAGACAACAAAGAAGTTAAAACTGCAATTTGAAGGCAAAAACATTTTTTTCCCCCCCTGAGGGTATAAATAAACTTAAACTGAAAGATCTGAAAAGTGTATTAGGGTTAAGGGTAAATGTATTGAAAAAGAAAAATAATAGTTTTATTTTTACCCTTCTTTCCCTTCATTCCATGAATTTCTTAATCACCCCTTGTCGTAAGGCGACCAGACATCCCGCTTTTTAACAATTTGTCCCATGTCCTGCGGCGTTTTAAAAAAGTCCCGATTTTTGGAAAGAATGCACGACAAGCTAGGGAACGGCAGGAGATAGACCAAATTTTTAATCAAGAACCCCCTCCCCCTCGGTCAATGGGGTCCCGCTTTACCAATGTTAAAAATCTGGTCACCTTACCCTTGTATCACAGAGTGCACTTCACACACGTAGGTGGGATAGCCTACTACACACCGAGGCTATATGGTAGAATCTATTGCTCTGTAAGGGAAGAAAAATAGTTTTTCTTCTACCCTTCTGGGTTCTTGGCTGAGACATTCTTATTATCAGAGATGGATTAACAGGAGAAAAACAAAAATTTAATGACATGTATACCTCTTGTATGCATGGGAGAGACCCAGGAAAACTGGATAAGGTTTTCACCAAAATGGTTGAAGGTTCCACCTTATACACAATCTTCAGCTGAAGACAAAATACGTTGGAGGTGGGGAGTCAGTTATGGGAGATAACCAGGAAAAGCACAATAAATGGGTAAGGTTGTTAGGCAGATGTAAGTCATTGCCTTCTCCTCTG
Organism: Craseonycteris thonglongyai; assembly: GCA_004027555.1. Lineage (NCBI taxonomy): Eukaryota > Metazoa > Chordata > Mammalia > Chiroptera > Craseonycteridae > Craseonycteris > Craseonycteris thonglongyai. Next base: position 5,658 of record PVKE010028894.1, read on the forward strand.
ATAAATGTTTCTAGAGATTTATGGCCATTCTTCTCTCCTTCCTACAAAGAGGGAGACACCTTTATAAGTGGAGATTTCCCTCACAAATGTGTCTCTTACAAAGAGTAACTTCTGCTTGGTTTTCAGAACTCCCATATTTTCTGCTATTAAAAATTAACCAGCCTAGAATAATCCTATTCCAAATAGACACATTCTGTTCCCCAATAGCTCGTAGGCCACAAACCGGTACAGCGTGTTATTGTACTGAATACTGTAGGCAATTGTAACACCGTGGTAAATATTTGTGTACTATGTTGTGCTAGGACCTTATAACAGCTATGACGTCACTAGGCAATCAGAACTTCTCAGCTCCATTATAATCTTATGAGCCCACCATGGTATATCTCGTCTGTTGCTGATTGAAACTTGTTATGCAGTACGTGACTGTTTAATACAGAACTGTGAGTCTTCCTGGGGAAGTTTTCAATGTAATGTTAAAATCCAACTGAGTAAACTTGAAGATCTAATTGGCTTTATTAAGCAAGTCACAAATTAGGCCACAGAACAGCATGTATGATATGCTGCTGGGGTCAGAGGAGGGTGGTCACGCAGATATGTCAGCTTCTTTGTACACAGACTGGATCTGGAAAGATGCAAAAGTAACTGATTCCATTGAGTCTCTTGGGTATGGGACAAGGAGAGAGACCTCACTCCATTCCTTTTTGTTTTTTTATTGTTACATTTATTGGGATGACATTGATTGGTAACAATTACATGGTTTCTAGGTATACAATTCTACCTTACATTGTCTATGCATTGCATTATGTGCTCACCTCACCACCCAGAATCATTTGATGTAGATTGCTTTTATAATTTGAATTTTGAACCGTTTGAGTATATTATCTATTCAAAAAATGAATTTAAGACATTGAGTTGTCTGCTTTTTAAAACTGGGAATTTTCACATAAAAATTCAGATTCCTGACATTTAGCTCACCATTGACATTTATACCAGGTACCTACCCCTGCAAGTCCTAAAGCTTGTCCTGGTTTGTGACAGAGTCATGTTACCTGCATGCAATAAGCTTTCATCTGTTTATTGGCAGTTTGTATTGAATCTTAGTGATTGTTGCTCATGTTAATGGTCAGAGTTATCTAAACTACTTTACAATGCAAGTATGGGGGTTCTGTCTCAGTGATCTTTTATTTGACCTTGTTTAATAAATCTGTGGGAACTCACTAGTTTTCAGCCAGAGCCTAAGGTTCTCCAATTTTATTCACCAGACTCATTTTTGTGGTTTAAACTGTCCTGAGGACTGAACCCGCGATCATGAATTTATCATTGCTGATAATTTTCAAAGCAATGCAAAATTTGTGTTCTTTCATTTGATAAGGTCCTTGGCAGCTACTTGGCACATGATTCTCCAGAGGGGTTGCAGGTTGCATTAGGTCAGAGGCTTTCAGATGTTATTTGCCATAATACACAACAAGGAATAGCTATTGTATTTCATCAAATCAAATGCCTTGATTGTAAGACATACCATTATTTTGTGTCAACAGAAAGGTAGCTACTTTAGAGATGCTGAAGTGGAAATAAAGATCTTAGAATTGCAAAAATACATAGTTCATTATAATCTATTAATATTTATATAAAAGGCAAATATGTAACAAACACTAGTTTTATAAGTATTACTTGCCCTTACTACATTTGAGACTTTAATGTTTTCTGTGATAGCCTATTCTATCCCATTATAAAAAAAAATATTGTGTTAAAATGGCCATATTACCCAAAGCAATACAGATTTAATGTAATTCCAATCAAAATCCCACAGACATTCTTTCGAGAAATAGATTTTTTAAATGATCAGATTTATATGGAATTTAAAAAGACCCTGAATCACCAAAGTAATCCTCCAGAAAAAGAATAAAGCTGGAGACATCACACTCCCCGACTTCAGTCTGTACTACAAAGCGTCAATAATCCAAGCAGCTTGGTATTGGCAGAAAATAGACATATAGACCAATGGAACAGAATCGAAAACCCAGAAGTAAACCCACAAATATATGGACAGATAATCTTTGATAAAGGAGCAAGAAATATACAATGGGAAAAAGAAAGCCCCTTCAAGTAAATAGTGCTGGGAAATTTGGAAACCCACATACAAAAGAATGAATCTGGACTGTGAACTCTCACCATATACCAAAATTAACTCAAAGTGAATTTGAACTTCACATAAGACCTGAAACAATAAAATGCATAGAAGAAAGCATCAGTACTAAACTTAGAGCTTGGGCTCAGAGAGCACTTTATGCAAAAATAAATGAATGGGACTATAGCAAACTAAAAAGCTACTGCACAACAAAGGACACTGTGAACAAAGTAAAAAGGAAATCAACCAAATGGGAGAAAATATTTGCAAACAATGCCTCTGATAAGGGGCTAATATCTAAAATATGTAAAGAACTCATACAACTCAACAACAAAAAAACAAACGATCCAAATAAAAAATGGGCAGAAGACCTGGACACTTCTCTCATAAAGACATACAAATAGCCACCAGATACATGAAAAAATGCCCAATTTCACTAGCAATTAGGGAGATGCAAATAAAAACCACAATGAGATACCACCTCACACCTGTTAGAATGGCTATAATCATCAAGACAAGGAATAACAAGTGCTGGAGAGGCTCATACACTGCTGGTGGGAATGTAAACTGGTACAACCACTAAGGAAGGCAGTGTGGAGATTCCTCAAAAAACTAGGAATGGAATTGCCATATGACCCAGCAATCCCTCTCCTGGGTATCTACTCCCAAAACCTGAAAACCTTAATCCACAAAGATACACGTCACCAGTGTTCCTTGCAGCACTGTTCACGGTGGCCAAGTCATGGAAACAACCAAAGTGTCCTCTGATAGATGACTGGATAAAGAAGTTGTGGTACATTTACACAATGGAATACTACTCAACGATAAAAGATGAAATACAGCCATTTGTGACAACATGGATGGACCTTGAAAACATCTTATGAGTGAAGAAATAAGTCAGACTGAAAGAAACAAGAAACATATGACCTCACTCACAGGTGGAGTATAAAACTGAAAGTAACAAAGAAACAAAACCTCATGGATGCAGTCAGTAGTTTAGTAGTTATCTGAAGGTGAGGGTGGGTGAGAGAGCTGGGTGAGGTGTAGGGAGGGGGCATCAAATATATGGTGATGGAAAGAGCTGATTCTGGGTGGTGAGCACATAATGCAATACAAAGACAATGTCATGTAGACTTGCACACATGGAATCTATGTAATTGTTATAACCAATGTCACCCCAATAAATTTAACAATAAAGAAAATACTGGTTTTATTTATTTTAAGATTTATTTTATTGTTTTTGACAGAGAGAAACAGAGAGAGAAGGGGTAGGGCCCAGAGCTGTCTCCATAGTTGTAGGTCATCAGTTTTCGACATGGTTTCATTCCACATAGGTGGGTAAGGGGGCCACACGGTGGGGACCAGGTCGAGGGCCTCCCACGAGGGAGGCACACCCACATGAGCTGGGGCTGAACCAGGAGCCTCCCACATCAGAAGCTCAGCCTGGTGAGAACCGAACTAACTAAGCTGGGGCAACACCCCAGTTCAGCATATGGGTCTGCATGGTCCTGGGTCAGGATTCGATCCTTGGACCCTGGGGCTGCAAAGTGAACTCTTAACCCACTGAGCCATCCTGGCATCCCCTGGTTTTAATCTACTAAATTGATATGTTAACTGACTCTGGGGCCACAACCTGTAATTTGAAGAAAACTACTAGATAGATTGTCATGGTTTGTGATAATGGTGTTGCTATCTCAGATTTATTCCCAGAGGGCAATACAGAAATTTCCATATAGGTCCCATACTATGCATATATTCTGTGGATTCTTTTACAATTTTACAAAGGTATAATTAAAGCATAAGTTGTGTGTATTTCAAGTATACAGTTTGAACAGATACAACATAACGGGTGTCCCAAAATTCACACAAGATTTGAATTTTACATCATTTGTGCAGTAAAGTATTGCCAACGAAAAACAAAAGACAGCATGACAGCTGACAGTTCAGGGTTATTAAAAATGGAGCACTACATGAAAGAACAATGCGTTTTCATTGTTGAGCAATATTTTTAAAATAATGAAGGTTTGGCAGCTACAGTTTGCAGTTTTCATACAATATATGGCCGGAATAGTGATTTAACTTCATCAACTGTGAAGAGATTAATTAAGAAATTTAGGGAGACTGGATCAATTAGTGATCTTAAACACTCTGGCCGTCCTTCAACAAGATATGGATGTGGACGACGTGGTTTCAACAAGACAGTGCCACATGCCATACAGCCCGCGAAACAATTCAATTGCTGCATGAGTCATTTCCTAGTCATGTAATTTACCGTTTTGGTGATCAGAATTGGCCGCCCAGATCATGTGATTTAACGCCGTTGGACTTTTTTCTTTGGGGTGTTTTGAAGTCTAAGGTTTATGCCAACAAGCCCACGACCATCCACGCCTTGAAGGAGGAAATTGAGCGCTGTATCGACGAAATTCAGCCACATTTATGCAAAATGTCATGGAAAATTTTAACAAAAGAGTGCATATGTGCCAGCAAAACCTTGGAGGCCATTTACCCGATATGCTATTCCATACATAACCCTATACTGTATATTTTATGAATCAATAAAAAATTTACAATTTTTAATTATAAACTTGTGTTTTCTATCAAAATTACTTCTTGCGTGAATTTTGGGACACCCGTTATATACACTCAGGACACCATCATCATCATGACCAAGATAAGCAAATATTTTCAACACCACAGATCCCCTCTCTGTTCCCACAAGTTAGATTACATTTTTCTAGAATTGCACAGTCTGTACGGGTTGGTTTGTTTGGGGCCTGTCTTCTTTCACACAGCATAATGGTTTTGTGATTGGTTCATGTTGTTTCATATATCAGTAGTTCATCCCTTTTTATTTCTGAATAGTATTCAGTAGTATGGATATAACAATTTGTTTATCCTTTCACTTGTTGAACATTTGAGTTGTTTCTAGTTTTTGGTTATTACAAATAAAGCTGCTGTGTAGATCTTTCAGGGCATATTCTTTTGTTTCCTTGGGTAAATATCAAGAAGTGGAATGGCTGGTTCACACAATAGGTATATGTTTAACTTTTATAGAAACTGCCAGATTAGCTTAAGATGCTATAGCAAATGTCAGCAATAAAAATATAGAAGGATAAAACGAAGCACGTGACAAGATGATAACTGTTGAATCAGAGGGATGATTTTATGGAGGTTTGTTAAATTTTGCTTTCTACTTTTGTGTATATCTGAAACCTTTTATTTAAAAAATGCACATTAAAAAGAATGCCTTATTGAGAGGTTTGTGCTCTTGTCACATGAGTCCCCTGGGATGCCCAGGTGCCTGCTCTATCTGTTATGGCTCCAGACACGCTCCTGCTAATACAATAGAATGTTTCTGTATTCTCAGTTCAAATCCATTTTCTAGACTTTAACTGTGGTTTTGTAAAAGAGCAAGTTGGCTGCAAGTAGAGGAGGAAAATGGACACAACATTTCTTCTTCTCTTTGTAGATCACGTTGCTTTACGGCACCCCCGCACTGGCTCTGTGATGATTGAAGCAATGGCTGAAGTCTTTAAACAGTACGGAAATAAGTGGCACATCGCTGATTTTTTCACCAAAGTAAGTAAATTCCAAGTGACTGCATGTTCCCTTCACTCTAAAGCTAACGCACCTGACAACAACATTTTCATGGGAAGATGGACGTCAGCCATGAAAATATGAGAGACCCTGAAAAGTTGCTTGGAAACTCGGGGCTGATCGTGAGCGTACAGGGCTGTGGCTCTGTTGTTCAGAAGACACAGTTGAGCCAGAGACCCAGGAGAACCGGTAGTGACCCTGTATTCACTGGTGACATGAGTGAGTGGGCTGTGGGGTGGGCTTTGGGGTTCCATTCACTGGTGACATGTGTGAGTGAGCTGTGGGCTGTGGGATTCCAGCCTGCTCTATGGTCCTGCCCTTGCAGTCGGCTGGCACACCCAGTATAGCTGGGAGGGGGGAGGCCTGAGGGCTTTAAGGACCCACACTGGCTATGTGTCTCCCCAATTTGTAGCCTGCAGTCAGGGTTCACTAGATGAATGAGTGGCCCAACTTTGTAGTAGATTTGTACACAAACTGTAGTTAGGAGAATGGCCCAGTCATGGTGGTTTATTATATCAGGACTGAAAAGCAATTTTCTTCTCCATTGGATTTTTACACCCACTGGGAGCCAACTAGAAAAGGTGGGAAATGAGCCAGTAACAGCAAGACGGACATCTGATGCATGGCTCGCTCTGTGTAGGCTGACCAGACATACCATTTTCAACGGGACAGAAAACAACAGCACTGTCCCGTTTTGAATGAGTCGTCTGGTCAGCCTACTGACACCTTGAATTTAGCCTAGTGAGACTAGGCTGACCATACAGTACTGTTGTCTGTCCCATTTAAAACGGGACATCTGATCAGCCTAACTCTGTGAGAAGAACTGTTCTCTGTGCTTTACAAATATTAATCCAGTTAAACCTCCCCACAGCCCTCGGGTAGGTACTGGGATTTGTCTTAGGTGCTAGTAAGTGGCAGAGTTCGTGTGCCAGCCAGGCGGGGTGCTTCCACAGTTCATGCCCGAATCACAAGGATTAATTACTCCTTACCTCCCCAAGGCATGATCACCACTCTTATGTCTTAAAGGAGAATGTAATGTTAATACTTTACATCTGATGCTTAACAGCTTTCAGAACTCATTTTTCCTCATTTAGGTAAGCTCTTGGGAAAAATGTTAAGGGTAGGGAGGACTTCAGACAGTTTTGACAGTCATTCCAACCATATTGCCAAATATCTCACATTGTCCCCCATTTCTTCTTTTTAAAAAAACATTTCTTGTCAGCATCTCAGGAACGTGTAGTAATAAAGACAGATTTAACCCACTGTAAATAGAAATCCATTTTAGCTTAATGCCAACTGAAAAACTGTTTTGTTAATGTTCATGAAGTCTTTATTAAACACCCTTCAGTTTTAAAGCACTCGATGAATAGGCCCTGGTGAGAAAAAGTCTAGGAAAGGGGGCGAGGTGGCCTTTGTGTTAAAGTCACAGCAGAGGTAGCAGGTGACAGCGGTGTTTACAACCACCCCAGGAACTGAGAGTTGTTTACTTTGGACATGACTTAATCCAGCCCTTTCATTTTATTTACTGTGAGTTACCAAGGCTAGGAAGGGTTCATGTCTGGCCTCATATTGCCCAGGGCCAAGCTTGAGGCTGAACGGTCTGCACTGTTTACCACAGTGCGTTTCCGTCCCACAGTGCTGCGCTCTACACACATGCTGGGCCATCTCTTTAGCAGAATGTTTGCTGGTAGGCTCAGAATTTTGCCATCTCCTCCTGTGGGGTTTATGACAAGGCTCGGGGCTATGCCCTGTTTTGGACAGTATGTGCTTTCCTCCTGCAGGTGAACAACAGAGTGGTGCACACGGAATTTCATCTACATGAGGAACCAATAAAAGTATCACTTGTAATGGAATCATCTCTAACTAGATTTGTGTACTTTTGACATCTGGAAGACTTAAAAATAAGGACTGCTTTATCAGAGACTTTGGAAAGAGCTGTGAGGCTTTGTAGCATCGTACTTACTAATGGTTATCATTTCGCATTATTTCTGTCACTGAGTTTTCTTTCTCCAGTTTGTTTTGTGTATATATGTATACTGTTTCTCTAAGATTTAATTCTACTTACTTGGAACTTGTAAAGAATTTGACTTTTTCCAAAAAAAGATTTCTGGTTACTGAAATTCTTTTTTCCTGAACTGTTATCAGAACCTGGAAGTTCAGGTCCTTGTGTACTGTTCTGCCACGTGCCTCTCTGATTGAGCACCTTCCTCCTCTCACTCTCAGTTTGGTGCTGGCGCTCAGCCTCATTCTTGGCTTCGTGTTCAACAACTGTCTTTCTGTCGTCCTGTCCTCTGGTGCGCCTTATTCCCCCATGTTGTTGTTTGTGGCCAAACTGATCTCCTTTTTCCCTTCAGAAGCTGTCCTCAAGTCTTACTTACCCGGGTGTCTTTGCTCGTACTTTGTGCCCTTGATGCTTTCATGTGTTCACCCCCACCCATTCCCCAGCTTCCTCCTTGCTGCCTCAGTACCTTTGAACTATTGGTTTCTCTGCCCGGAACACTGTTCCATCCCAGGTAGGAAGTCCTCTCCGTCCTTCAGAGTTTGGGTCAAGGTCAGCTCTTTCTCAGTGTCCTGAGACCCTGTGCTTTTCTTCTGTAGCATTTAGCACTACTGGACTTAAATGGCTGTAGAGTGGTGGTTTAAGCTCTCTTCAGTTCAGTTGTAAGCTCTGAGAGGCACAGGCCATGTGTCTTGTTCATGACTGTAGCCTAGCTTCCACCTGAGCCTTAAGATACAGACAAGCCCTGTGATCAGTGTTTAGCAAATGACAGGTCTCTGTCTTTTCATTATTTTACCCATTCCTCAGATCTTGCCTCATTATCTGGGCATATGTAGCCACCTGCTAGTCATCTCCACCTGCTTAGATGTCCCACAGCCACTTTAAGGGAACAAGCTGGAAGTGTACCTGTTTGCCCTAAATCTTTTCATAAAACCCACCCCATTGTTAATGATCTTTTGACTTTCCACTGCCCACAGAATATTCTCCAGCTTCCCTTGGGAGAATTCCAAGTCCTTCTCTGTTAGGCTTTAACGTACAGTACCGGTATCCCGTCTATTTGGGTCTTGGCTATACCAGATGATTTGCCCTTCCCTCATTCATCCCCTCTCACAGAATTAATGAATGTTGACTAACATTCCTGGATATGTTATCATATCATAGTTAGCCTTTCTGCCTGAAATACCCTTTGTTCTCACTGTGTGTTTCCTCTGAATCCTGAATTTGTCAAGGCTACGACTTGGGTTCCATCCATTCTAAAGAAAACCTGTATGTAGATCAGTGTTTTTAGAGTAACAAACTGTGGACTGAGCACGAGTTTTCATTGTAATTATGTTCTAACCTATGTAACTTTGGACTGTATTTGGATCTTGGTTTCCCTAACTGTTTAAAAGGAGATTTGGCTCAACTGACTGAGAATTCATCCCACTGGACCTCAGTGAACTTGGACTTCTTAGTGAACTTGCTTGTACACATCCTGCACATGTGGCTGTTCCTAAACCTAGGGTTCAAGTTGGCAGCTGCGTAAGCCTGCTGGGCCTGCATGAGGATGACGTGTTTGGTGAGAACACTCCGAAGATGGACAGCCAAATTGACTGAAGCAACCCAGACTCTCCAAGCCTGCCTCCATTTCAGGGACAGTTGTGTCCTTTTTAGTTAGTGTGATTTTTTTTTTTTTTTTAATTTATTTTTATTGTTTTTGACAGAGAGAGAGTCAGAGCCTGCATGGGAGGCATGCCCCCACAAGCTGGGGCCTCCCACATAGGAAGCATGCCTGGGGTGGGAGCTGGACCAAGGGACTCCCACATAGGATGCTCGCCCCAGTGAGAACCAAACTGGGGCCACACCCCAGTTCCGCATATGGGACCGCACGGGCCAGGGCCAGGGCCAGGACTCGATCCTTGGACCCCTGCGGCTGTAGGCGAGTGCTTAACCCACTGAGTCATCCCGGCATTCCCAGTTAATGTGATTTCAGTAAATGTGATTTAATTTTTAAACCTTTGAGTTCTGATATTTAATATATAACTTTGATTTTTTTCTTATAGAGCATTAAAATGTGTCTCCTAGGTTCATAAAATATGAACACCAAGGGAGCCGTCTCCATTTACTTTCATCTGTAGGACTTACAGGCACAGGGGTTTGTTTAGGGCAATTGCAGCAGCTGAAATATCAACAGCTCTTATTTCCTGGGAGAGGTGAAGCGACTTGCTCACAGTCACAGTTAGCATATGATGAAACTGGGATTCCAGTGCATGAACTAATACAAGACACAGAGTGCCAAGTGATAGGAAGTTATAAGACAGAATGCTTTCAGTGGACAAAAGGGACCATGCCATTTAAACCCAGTTTTTATTTTATTTTTAAATACAAACCCCAGAAACCAAAGTTTGTGAAAGGAAGGCTCTGAGAGTTTTGTTCACCCAAAGTGGGCATGAATAAAAAATGAAGAAACTTGCGCAGAGGACCAAAGACTGCGAGGCGGGAGGACCCCAGGCTCAGGGCTCCAGCCTTTTGACAAGCGCCTCTTAGGTCACAGGCTCCTCATGGTGGCTTACTGTCACTACAGTACATTTTTCATCTTTGGCCTTTTCTCAACTCATTTCCTCACCAGAAATTTTCATCATGCAGATCAGTTCTGAAGGAGAAAGTTGTAGGGGGAAAAAATCTTATCTTGTGGAGAAACAAACACAGCTAATTACAATGTCCTGAGACTGGTGCATACAGGAGGAAGCTGCTGAGATGGGTTGCTAGTGTCTTAGGCCTTCCAGAGAAGTGCTCGGTGACAGGAAGTGGTCCCTAAAAGCCAGAGAATGGCTATTCAGTCTTCATCTATGAAGGCTGTCCAGAAAAAAATATAGCCATAGATGCCTCCCTTTTTTACATTACACAGGTGGATGCTTTCCAACAGCCTTGTGTTTTTAAGTCTTCCTATGATCTGAGAGCTGAAACATCTCCAGATATTCTCAGAAGTTTCTAAAGATGCAGACGCCATCATTAAGTTCACTTCTTTTCTGTCAGCTCTAAGTGCAGTGGGGTTTGGTTTGGTTTCAATTTTTAAAAAATTGGTGTTTCTCATAGAAAACTTCAAAAATACTGAAAAACTATGGAAAAACCCCTCTCACTGTCCTTACTTGTAAAATATATGAGTGGCTCTCACCCTGGCTGTACATTAAAATGACCAAGGGAGCTGTTAAAAAATCGTATGTTCTTGGTTTGGGGTTGGGCATGTTTGAAATCTCTGCAAGTTATTCCAAGTGCAGCGAGGGTTGAAACCTATTGTATAATTGTGAATAATTTGGTTACTTCTTTACAAACATCTTTAATACATAGCACTTTCTTTAAATAATCAGCATCTCATTCTGCAATTTTTGTACCATAGAACTGTAGTGATTTTTAAATGACTGTCTACTATTGTATCGACGAAATAAATTTTTATTAACTAATCTATTGGTGGTTATTGTAATTTTAAATTTCTCATGCATTTGTGCAGTCTTGTCCTTTTTATTTTTTCAAGAAAATTACCAGTAAGTGAACTTTTAGAATCTGAATTACGTATTGAAACGGAGTAATTTCTGCAGCTGTTGTTCATCAAACACTTAGGCTCGTTGGGTTTGACACTCCCACGTAAGAAAACTGCAGTTTAGGTGAGGGACCCGCTCAAGTTCAAGGGCAAGTACAGGAGACTGGGGAGGCGCTGGGGTCCTGGCTGGCTGGCTGGCTTCAGGCCCGCGGCCTCGCCTGGGATTACTGTAGGCCTGAGATTACCGAGCCGCAGGTGGGCCCCAAAGCCGCACACCGCATGGCTTGAGTCCGGGCGACCTCCAACAGCCGCCAGCCTTGCCTGTCTCGCGAGCCCGCGCAGGCGCAGGCCGCCCGCCCCGCACCTTTCCGCTCGGCTCTCGTTGTCATTGGCCGGAGGCGGTGTATATAAGGACGTCATTTCCGCCCGCCTGTCTTTTTCCGCGCTACTCGGAGAGGAATCCATACGGCGTTGTTCTCGGTGAGTCCCATGTGAGGCGCCCTGACTTTCTCCGGACCCTCAGAGCGGACTTCCTGCCCAGATGAGGGGTGCGAGGACGGGGGGTGAGAACCGGGAGGAAGAGCGGGGCCCTCCCGGCTCGGGGCGCTCGGCCTGGGGCCCGGCGGCGCGCACGTGGCCGGGCCTTGCCTGCGGGTTCCCACAATGCCCCGGAGAGGGCTGAGGTCGCGCTCGACCCCGGGCGGGGGCTGGGGGGCGGGCTGGACTGCTGATGGGTGGGGGTTCAGAAAGCCCGGCCAGCGGGCCGCGCTCACCTGGGACCCTGACACTCGGCAGTGAACCCAGAGCCCCCCAGGCGCCACTTGACACCAGCCGCTTGGACTTGTCCGGTCTCCCCGGTTAGTGTTCTGGTTCTGGGCAGGTGTTTGAGGAAAACTAATTACGACCACAGGGAAAAGTAATTCCATCGCGCCAATCTGCAGTCTATTTGGAGATAAACCTGTTCACATCTCTGAACAAGTTTATTCAACTTGTTCTCAAGTATGGCTGCTCTTTTCACATCTGGCTATCCTTGCTCTCTGTAACTTAGCTCCTGGGTACCTGGAGAGGTGTTCAGTCTCAATTCACTATTTTCATTTAGTTTAATTACCAGGTGGTTTGCCCATCTTCACACCACTATGCTCTCAGCAAGATTTGCTGCAGTTGTGTGTATAACATGTCTATTCTATTGTGTTCCATGCCACTAGACTGACTGTAACCCCAGTCTGACAGTAGGTATCCTAGGTTGCATTTAAATATGAAGTTTGACTCTAGAGTAGCTAGAATGCACTACCCTCCCCACCACCCACTGAAGTTTCTTCCCGTTTGGTTTTCAGGTTCCCACGTAACTTAAAGGGAATTTCACAATGTCCGGAGCCCTTGATGTCCTGCAGATGAAGGAGGAGGATGTCCTCAAATTCCTTGCAGCAGGAACCCACTTAGGTGGCACCAACCTTGACTTCCAAATGGAGCAGTACATTTACAAACGGAAAAGTGACGGTTAGTCACTGTTCTAACTTTTATGTCACTGCAGCTTGACAGATTTTGACCCTGTTCTTGTGGTGATGGGTAGTGTTGTGTGAAATAATTTGTAAATCTGCCTGGACTCTCTACTAAGTGGCAAATGAAACCAGATCCCTAGGTTGGAAATGGGATTTAAAACTAAAAGTGTTCTGGTTGTTTCTGGAAGGAAAGGTTTCTGGGCTTCAGTGGAAGAATGGCATATGCTAGGTTATGGCACTTGAGTTGGGTAATGAGTTGTGAGATAGAGAAGATGATGAGGAAGCTTAGCACAATTACTAGTAACTCTCATAGTACCCTGTATTTTATAGGTACTGATACAAGTTTGTTCAACTAGATTGCGAGGAAAGAACAAGGGAAGGTAATTGCCAAAAGAGTGTGGAAGCAGTTAAGATGGGTAAGGCAGTTATGCAGCCTCAGATAGAGCCACTGCAGGATTTAAGCTTGGGAGTGGCATGCTGTAAAGGAGCTTTGAACTTTGTTAACAAGCAGACATGAGAATGGTAAGAGGGGAGGAAGTGGGCGAGAACTTGTAGGAACATATGAGGACCTAGTGGGCAGTGACTACAGGGAAAGAAGATACACTTGGCCTTCTGAATCAAGGCTGCACACTATTAAAGCTCAGGGTGGAGGCCGGTTTTGGCCAATGAACTTCTGAGTGTCGGAAGTGTGCTATATTAACGGCAGGATTTTCGCTAACACCAGTAGAGCTTGCCTCTATGACTGGAGTTTGATAGTACTTTCTGCCACATTCAGTTTTTTGAGAAGAATGCCCATTTGCAAAGCTGGGTCAGGTGTTTAAAGCCTTCTGTCACTAGGCATCTACATCATAAACCTGAAGAGAACCTGGGAGAAGCTTCTGCTGGCAGCTCGTGCCATTGTTGCCATTGAAAACCCAGCTGATGTCAGCGTCATATCATCCAGGAATACCGGCCAGGTTTGTGGAACAATATGCTTGGATTGTATTAAAAGAAATAAAGCTAATACTGGGGATATTGAGATTGCTGAACAGGTTGAGTGCTTGTCTTGCAGCTGTGAGGTCCAGAGATTGAGTCCTGGCCACAGCCTGTGCAAACCCATATGCTGAACTACCCCTGGTTCAGTTCTTGCCCAACACGGTCCCACATCCACCTATGTGGAGTGAAACTGTAAACAACTAATGTGCTTGCTGTAGGGACTGCTGTGCCCCCCCACCCCCCCCATCTCAAACAAAACCTTAAAAAAAAAAATAAAACTTGACACTTTGGGGTATGTAGAAAAGTAAGAAAAAATGATTTCTCTGGAAATCTTGAATTGCCAATATTTGACATTTTTTAAAACATTTATTTTGTTTTGGGAGAAGGGGGGAGGGCCCAGAAGAGTTTCCATAGTTGTACATGAGTAGTTGTGACATAGTTTCATTCCATGCAGGTGGGTATAAGGCCTCCTGCTTGGAAGGCGAGAACCATTGCTGCCATACCAGTTGCGCCACAGTTCAGCATGTGGGTTATTTTTGCATGAGCCGAGCCGGGATTTGGTCTCTGAACCTTGGGTTGCAAGGCAAGTGTTCAACCTTCTGAGCTATCCTGGCATCCCCTTGACAGATTCAATGTACATCTGTTGAACTTATGCCACTAGATATCAAATGACCCTGTTAAAATGGCTCATCACATTTTGTCAGTTTTTAAAAATATATTTAAAGTGAAGCATGGGTCAACAAATTGTTGCCTTCACCTGCAGTTTGCAAAAGGATTTCTAAGAGCAGGGTTCTCGCCCTTGTCTCATCTGAGTCTCGTGAGCTGGAATGAGAATCTTTGTGAACTTAAATGAAAAATAGCTGAATTTTTAAATGACCAGTCACTTAAAACCTGTCCTTTTTGCCCTATTTCTGTTTTGACAATTTTTCTATTGAGGAAACTAATGGATTTTGTAAGAATTGATTTATATGAGCTCCCCACAAGGATTTTCACCCCATTTCTGATGTTTAAAAAATGCTTGGGTTGGGGAAAGCCGGGACGGCTCAGCGGGTTGAGCGCTCGCTTTGAGGCCATGAGGACCGAGGATCGAATCCCGGCTCCGGCCCAGGCAGGACCCACGTGCTGAACTGGGGAGTTCCCACAGTTCGGTTCTCTAACTGTCTCTGTCTCTGTCTTTCTCTCTATCTGTCAAAAAGTAAAATAGAAATAACTATGCACTGAAGACAAAAAGATAATTTCTCTC
>PVKE010028895.1:0-20615 GCA_004027555.1 Craseonycteris thonglongyai
AGGGAGGGGGGGGAGGGGGGGAGTGGACACCCGATATATGGTGATGGAAGGGGAACTGATTCTGGGTGGTGGGCACATAATGCGATGCATAGGTGATGTGATATGGACTTGTACATTCAGAAACCATCTAATTGTTACCAATCAGTGTCACCCCAATAAATTTAACAATTAAAATTAAAAAAAGGAAAAGAAAAAAACCTCTGTATTCATTGAGTTCTTTAGCAAACTAGATGCTCAGTCTCCCTCACCACCCTCTCTCCCACCCCAAAGGAAGTTTTCTCTAAGATTGGATCTTAGGGCTTCTCCCTTTCTCCACAGGAGACAAATGTCTCATTCTCATTAAGACTCAGCTCTTCCAAGCTCCCACACACCATCGTGAGTTCATACTTCTGAGGGTGGGGAAGGGGCGTGCTCTGGCTGCCTCTGCTGCCTAAGTATGGACTGGGGAGCTAGGGGCAGGAGGCCCATGTGAGGCTTCATCTTTCAGCCCACGTAATAATAGTCAGTAACAGTGTCAACGGCCTTAGAACATGTGCCTTTAGTCTCCTTTGCTGTCTAAAAAATTACTTTCAGCTATGCTGAAATTTGTTGATAAATCCAGATCTGTAATTAGGAACATAAACTACACAATACAGGCCTCGCACAAATGAACAGTTGTGGGGTATTATGGGCCCCTGTGGATTATTTGACTGAAGAAAAGGAGAGGGGGAAAGCTGGTTGCTGTTGAACAAATTGCTACCAGATGTAGATTTCAATAAACACCACACTGTTGTTCCCTTGCCTGAAGGTGCTATGAATTTCTTGAGGCAACAGAGCAATCAGTAAACTGGCAACTGTTCCAACATGAATGGAGCCTCCTAGTGTTCCTGGTCTGGATGTTTGTCCACAAAATGCAAGGCAGACCCTTTTGGGGTGGGGGAGGGGTTGGAGGAGGGGCTCTCTCTGTACCTGACATTTTACAGGAGCGTACTGTAATATACTTCAAACTGTAGCAACCAGATCTCATGGAAACTAAAAGAAGCAGGAACTGTGGTTAGAATGTTGCAAAAAGAAAGCATCACCGAGAAACTGCTTTAAGAGAAAAGGGGATCAGCAGTGTTTTCTTATAGAAGCTAATTCTAACAGCCATAGGATGAACCTTCCTCAGTCAATAAATATTTGAGAAGCTGCCTGTGCCACATGATTAAGAAAGCCCACTTTCCTCCCCCCCCCCCATTAAACTTACAGATGAGAGGAAGAGGCACATTAAAGCATTAGTTACAAATAAATAATAAATGACCTTCAGTGTCCTATGAAGGAGTCCTGTGTAAATTTGCAACATGGGAGCTGCTTGTCTGCCTTCACCAACTACTGTTGGCCAACATATGAGCCTGAGATTTTGAGACTGAAAGGTCCCAGAGCCATCATGCTACTTTGTTACATCTTGAAGGGAATAGAAAATAAATATTGAGACAGGGAGGAAGGAAGAATACGATTGATTTCAGTTTAATATGCTGGCAAGCTAATCACATTCTGTAGACTAGAGTAATTCTAGAGACAGTGATATCCCTGATCCTCTTGGTTATGACTTCCTACTAAAAAGTCAAGTACCAAATGGATGGTTGGTCTAAATCTAACTCAAATACGAATGCATCCCTATGTGGTTCTCTAATCCTGTCTTCTCAAGTAGCTGTTCAGCTTCTTGAGGGCAAGGATCTCCTTTACCACTTTGTATTCTTATTGGTTAACAGGTGCTTTGCATGCTAAGTACTCAGAAAAGTATACATTGATCGAATGGCAAAAAAAACACACAAAAACAATGGCAGTTTTACAAAACAAATGTGTCAGCCACTGAGACATTTTTGTTTTGAATTGTATGTAAGAATTTTAGAGGCCTGGGAGCTAATTGGAAGTCTTGGAGTTGAAGTAACTTTAATAGGTTTGTATTTGGCTCTCAATTGACACTTCTTGAATTCCTTGACTTGAATTCTGGGGGCGCTCTGCACCTCACAGGGTGGTCTGTCTGTCTTTGGACAGTGATGGTGTGATGGCTTACCTCTGAGAGATGGCTATGCTCTGAATGTCGTCATAAGCATTTATTTGGATGATCTCATTGAGTCTTCACAACCACTTTATTTCACTGGAGGAAATTGAGGCACATAAGTGTTCCAAAATCACATGGCTTATAAGTGTTGACACTAAGTAGTTTGGGTGCAGAGCCTGTGTTCTTTTTTATGAGTTTTTAGTGCCTCTCCTTAGTTGTACCTGCTTATAGCTAGTTGAATTTCTCTTCTGGATGACAGACCTTCTTATATTTGGCCACTGTTTTCATGTTCTCCAAGCCTCTGTTCTCCAGACTTGTGCTTTGGCTGGTTATCATGGCCCATGGGTCTTACCTCTTCAGGTCAGAAACTCAATTAGCATGAAGATTCTTGGGAATTAACTCCTAATAGCAAAAATCATAAGCAACAGATGTATAGACTAAGCCATTTAATTTGTCATGTCTGTCACTCCCCATAGTACATGGGAGACAGAGGGTAATTAAGTTTCATGATTGCCTCATGGAGTTGTGATCCCTCAAGTACTGCTGGGATCTGCTTTCCAGTGAGATCATCTTGTTAACTTCTGGGCAATAGCAGAGACACCAACAAATTCCATTTTCCAAACTCCACGTGAACTCTGTGAAAAACCTTCTAGAATTATGTAGGTTTTAGCTTTCTTAGTTTAAATATATCTTCTAAAATCACTTCTTTGTCACTTTGACTGCAGTTGGAAATTCCCATTCCCTCAACTGCTTTTCTACAGTCTCTTCAAATGACTGGCTTCCACACATGGCTGAAGTTCTGCAGGGCATATCAGTTCTTACTGTTTCTGTTCTCAAAGGCTAACCTTATTTTCAAGATATACAGAGACCTTGCTACACCCCTGAAGTATGTGCTCAGTACAGTCATTATCACACAGGAAAATCTCAAATATGTTACTGGACACCCTGGAAAAATATTCCTTTGAGGAAGAAAAAGACAAATTGGGTGCATGTAAAAACAAACCAAAACATCTGTGAGTCTTTATAAAGGAGAATGTCTTTTGAAAAGAGCAGGTCAGGTACAGGTGCTTGGTCAAATAAAAGTAAAGTAGACATTTGTAGGCCTTATCAGCACATGAGATGGAGCACTGGGTAGCATCCACCCAGTAGAGTTGAACCCAAAGGGAAATGATAGGCCTCTTGGCCTGAATATCCCACTGGTACAAAGCGCCTCTGCCAGTGAATATGAGTGTGGCTGTTGTGCCTAAGAGAAACTCTGGGAGTTCTTCACTCAGCAAATATTTATTGTTGGACTGTGAGTAACTGAAAGGCAGGCACTAGATTTTACTCACATCTGCCATCCCAGTACCTGGCAGAAGAACTGGCATACACAGAAAATATAATAAAAGATTTTTGGGTTTTTTTAATGAATGAGATTCCATTTATATGAAACATCCAGAATAGGCAAATCTGTAGAGACCTAAAATAGATGAGTGGTTGTCAGGCCTGGGAGGGAGTGGGGGTAGTGGTCGGGAGTTAAGGGAAAAGAGGGAGTGACTGACTGCTGATGATACTGGGTTTCTTCTGGGGATGATGAAAAATGTTCTGGAATTAGAGAGTGGTGATGGTTGTACAACTCTGTGAATATACTAAAAAGCACTGAAATGTACACTTTCAATGGGTAAATTGTATGATATGTGATTCATATCCATACATTTAGTTTTAAAGTGTGTGAGAAGGGGAAGCTGGGATGGCTCAGCGGGTTAAGCGCTTGCTTTGCAGCCCCAGAGACCGAGGATCGAATCCCAGCTCTGGCCCTTGTGGACCCATATGCTGAACTGGGGTGTACCCCCAGTTCAGTTCTTGCCAGGGCCTATGTGGGAGGCTCCCGGCCCAGTTCCTGCCCTGCGCAGCCCTGTGCCCACCTGTGGAGTGAAACTCTATGGAAAACTAGTGCTGTCAACTATCAAGACTGCTCTGGGTCCTTCCCCTTCTCTCTGTCTGTCTTTCTCTCTCTCTGTCAAAAAACAATAAAAATAAATCTTAAAAAAAATAAAATAAAATGAAATGTGTGAGAAGGTGAAACTCAAAAAGACCTGCAAGACATGAAGCAACTAATATGGTTGGGAGAAGACTAGGAGCATTCTGAAAAGCAGTTCATTCTTGCTGATCTGAACTACTAGAGTCCTTTGGAGTTAGCCCTTAAGGACTGGAGAACCAGTTAACTAGCTTATTTGCACAGGCTTGAGATCTGTTATAAAGATCATTTTAGAAGTTAAATCACCTGAGGGTTGAGAATTTGTTAGGATTGGGGGACTGAGGTTTACAGAATAAAGCAGAAGAGATGATTACTTTGCGGCAACACAACTACCGGTATTGCAAATATTAATGTTCAGACCCATTCTCTTTAGTGTTTGTTATGCACAGTAACATCTTCAAGTTACCAGCAGTGTGCCACAATTCATCAACATTCACTAAGCATCTCCTGTGTGCCAGTTGCCAACCCAAGGGAGAACCAGTTCTTGTCTGCTGGAAATGCATGGTCTCTTGGGCTCCAGCAAACACAGTGCCAATCCAGGCCCACTTACTGCTAAATTGAGTGATCTGTTAAAACCCAGAAAGGCTAGTGGAGCCAAATGAGTCTTTCTTACCAAGGGTGGAGTATCTATAGCCTGTCCACCATGCTGAAAAACAGCCACACTGAAAATGGCAGGTTCCTTGTACAGTAAAAGTAGGAGTGGTTGTTTTGATGTCGGCAGGGCGGAGAGTTCTCTGGATTCCCAGGGGAGGAGAACAGAATCATGGGCCTTCTTGCCATGTGGCCTGAACACTGAATGTCCTTAAAGTGTGAAAAGTCCTGTCCACAAGCTTTAACTTTTTTTCCACCTAGAAACAAGCCAAGAAGTTTCAGAGTATTTCTCAGTATAATCCAGAATCATCTTCACAAAAGATAATACTAGAAGACTCAGAGGGATTTAAAAAAAAAAATAGGCTTATTAAAAAGAATATTTCCCAGCCTTGGCTGGCCCTCTGAGCCAACAAAAGCAAAACTTCAGTCAGTATTTAATGAGAGAGAACAGCTATAAAAGGGTGGAGAAGTAGGCAGAAGGAGGCTATTTAAAAGACCCTAAAGTGCTGCAGCTGTTTTGGCTAACTTTTCTCATTTCAGTGATGTTCCAAGCTCTTTGTCTTCTATGTGGGGCAATTCATTTGGCTCTCTCATGAGTCATCCTACCCACAAATAACCTCTCTTGGAGTAGCCCTCATGAAAATAGACAATTCACATTGCATTGCGCGGATTGGCAATTGTGTGTCCCTTCCCTGGGTGGGCCATGCTGCATCTGTTCTGCCTCCCTCCACACATGTCAGGGTGTCTAAGGTCTGAGCACACCCTCAGTTAGCTGAGTAATAGGGAGCACAGGAGGAGACATCTGGAGTCGAAAATTGAGTTGGGCAAGGATGGCTGCCGACAGGAGGCCCTGGTTATCTGACTGCCCCATCATAAAGGTTCCTAGATTTCATAGATGTAACCTTCCTCACAGGGTTTTATGAGCATTATCTATGAAAAAGCAGACGTCATAGGAAATTCTGTGTCAATAAATGTTACCATCATTTCCACCTAGATCTTGCCAAATGAGCTTTTCCTTTTAGATAGCATTTTCTTTACTATTATGGCCAGCAGATCTGATCAGTGGTTTTATTTAAGCCCTCCCTAGAGGGACACTGAGCTCTTTAAGATAGAGAAGAGAATAAATATTATTGTTTTTGATGCTTCGCAAAAATTTCTCTTCCCTAATGAGTACCATGATTTTATTCTGAGAAACCATCTGAGACCTCATTCTCACCCCATGTGCTTCTCTGGTAGAGATGGCTCCACCTTTGGCTCAGGTTTGGAGCATAACCAAGACCCAAGACAGTCAACACATCATCTTTCCCTAGCCATGATGATTGGTTCAAAAATGGGCATATGACTGAGGCATAACCAGTGACATCCAATGAGACTTTGACTAGGAGGCCTAGGTCAGGGCTTGGTGCTTTGCCAGCATGAGCTCTGGGCTGGGGCAGCCTTCTAGTGATGTGTGTGCAGCATTAGTTTGAGCATGGAGACCGTACATGAAAGACAGTCTGGTTGAGCTAAGCAAGGACAAGGACAGTCATGGTGTTAGCCTCTAAGCCCTGAAGCAAGCTGCCCCAAAGGCACCTTTATCTTCCGGTCTTTCTAGGTATGTGAGCCAGCAAGTTCCTTTTTGCCTTCAGTAAATAAGGGTTGAGTTTTCTGTCTCTTGCACCAGGAGTTCTGACTCATTCAGCATTTCACTCATACCCAACATCTAGCAGAGTGCTTGGCATATAGAGGAAGCTCAGTATGTATTTATTACACAAATTCTCATTCAGTTGAACAAATGTTTACTGAACACTTATGAGGAAAAAGGAATAGGCAGACCTCACTTTATTGTGCTTCACAGTTCCTCAGTCACACTCCCACATTTCAGGTGCTCAGGTAGCTGCAGGTGGTGAGTGGCTACCATATTGGACAGTGCAGAAAGTTCTATAGGACAGCACTACTATGCAGAATATAAACATGCCCAAGACTCAGACTGTGCCTTCAAGAAGCTGTATTTTCTCAGTTGTTTGTTTGAAAATCAAAACAGTAGAGCATAGCATGCAGAATGATAGTCTGACTTACTGAAAAGACTGATTTATATTTATGAAAGGTTAGCTTTATTTCTCTCGTGTAATTATTTACATATAAATTCTAACTAAGTGTGATTTAATGAAGAAAATTACTACATAGAAACATACATTATACAAAGTGAGGTGTTATTTAACACAGGAGGTACTACAATTTACTGGGCCTGGAAACTAAAGATACTCAGAATGCCTTATTGATTTTTGGAGCCTTTTCAGGAAATAAATCACTGGTTTCAAGTAGAACTTGATTCGAATAGTGAAGTCCCAAAATTTCTCACTGAACTTGTTTTCTTTACCCAGTCAGACTTACTATAACAATGATAATTCTGAAATAGCACAGTCTAGAGCATTGAGTTTTTGGCAGGTGGGTCCCAGACATACAAATGTTCCTCTTTGCTGTCCCCCCCTTCAGAGTAGGGTGTCTGAAGCATATTCAGACCTCCAACATACTCGTTTTGAAGAGGTATGAAAGGTTCCCCACAGTTCCTTCCTCCAAGGACACCATTTCTCCTAACAGTTGTAAGAGAGTCTGACCAAGAGTCTGTCAACTTTTTCCTTGTTGGCCTGTAAACCATCTGCACTCAGAAGGCTAAATGGATTCTACCCTCACTACAGACTGTGTTCAGCCCCTCCAATTTGGCCCAAGCTGCACACAACTTTATTTTCAGCCTCATCTTCTTAGGTCCCCAGCGAAGGCTCCCACCTTATCCAGCCTGATTTACTCACAGTCCCAGAGTACCTCTATCCTTTGGCTCACACTGCCTACCTACCTATTCAGCTCCACCTCCAGATAATGATTCCTCCTCAAAAGTTAACTCAGAAACACAACTGGTCCTTATATGATGAACTTTCAAACCATCTAAGCCCCAAATTCTTTATCTCTTTTTTAAGCCTCTAGGACAGCAGTGCTCTTTTTATCACAGCTTTATTGAGATCTAATTCACATTTTCTACAATTCACCCTTTTTATTTTATTTATTTATTTATTTATTTATTTATTTATTTATTTATTTTAAAAGATTTATTTTTATTGTTTTTGACAGAGAGAAAGAGATACAGAGACAGAGATAGAGGGACTGGGGAGGGCCCAGAATAGTCTCCATAGTTGCACATCATTGGTTTTTCCACATAGTTTCATTCCACGGATGGACGCGGGGCTGCACAGGGCAGGAACTGGGCCGGGGTCTCACCCCGGTGAGAACTGGGCTGGGGGCACTCCCCAGGTCAGCATATGGGTCCGCACAGGCCGGGGCCAGGATTCGATCCTCGGTCCCTGGGGCTGCAAAGTGAGTGCTTAACCCACTGAGCCATCCCGGCTTCCCCAATTCACCCTCTTTAAATGTACAATTCAGTGTTTTTAAAATATATTCACAGAGTGGCAACCATCACCATGATCTGTTTAGAATATTTTCATTCATCACCACAAAAAGAAACCGTGTATTTAGCAGTCAGCCCTCATTTCCCTAAGCCCCTCACCTTCTTTCTGTCCCACCACACCCCCAGACCTAAGTCGTGACTAATTTGCTTTCTGTCTCTATAGATTTACCTGTTCTGGATTCATATAAACAAATCCTACGATATGTGGTCTTTTGTGACCGGCTTCTTTCACATAGCATAATGTTTTCAAGGTTCAGCCATGTTGTAGCATGTATCAGAACTTCATGCCTTTTTAAGACCAAGTAATATTCCATTTTGTGGCAATAACACTTTTTCTTGATCCATTCATCAATTGATGGGCATTTGAGTTTCCACTTTTTGACTGTTATGAATAATGCTGCTTTGAACATTCATGTACAAGTTGTTATGTGAACATACGTTTTTCAGTTCTTTTGGATATCTTCCTAGGAGCGGAATTGCCGGTACAAAACCTTGTGTTTTGTACCATTCTTTTGGCAGCATTATATATTCCTGTATTTAAATCCTGTAGTTATTTAACTTATTACTACTACATCTCTCCTTATTTAGGAAGTCTAAACCCTTTAGGGCAGGAAAAAAAAACAAACCTATTTCTCTTTCTACTCCACCCAGTAATTACCACCATGTCTGCCTAACAAAAACAAAATCAAGGTTTGGACATGAAAACATAATGGAAAGGAGTAGAGACTTGTGAAGTTCTTTTTCAAAATTATATCACCTTTTTCTGTTGGTGCTGCATCTGTACTTTTCTAAATCTGTTTGACCTCTCTGAGGCCCAGGCATTGGAGGGAAACTGATCTGCAAATGCAGGTGGGTGGTATACAACACTACACAGTCTGAGCCTTTTGACGAAGATGTGCTTTGGAGCACAAAGACCGGGCAGCTCCAACACATGTCTCCTGCTGGATGACAGTGCTCACTGCTCCACACTGCTGAGAAAGGTCAGCCGTAGCATACTAAGGCCCCCCTACAAAGAGGGGCTTCTCAGGGTCTTTAGTCACTTACCACCAATAATTAAAATGTTTAAACACACAGTAAAAGCCATTAAAAGGAAAAGACGTCTTCCTCCTTTTTCTCCCTTGATCAAGTCCTAACAGCTTAAACAAATGAGAGAAAAGATGTCAGGCTTATAAAATGGAGACCCTGCAGCTGTCTTCAGGTCTACCTTGGGGTGAGGTCAGACGGATTTTTTTCCCAAGCCCTTACTGGCAGGAAGTGCTATACTAGGCTGCATTGTAGGTAACTGGTTCTTTTCTCAGTTGGTAAATCACTGGGTCTGATAAGCAGCTGCTTTGAAGTGCATGGCACAGCAGCTGTTTGATTTTCTAGCAGCAGATGGCAGCTGTGGGTGATGACAGACATCAGATAGAGGCCTGTGCTGCCCAATCTGAAATGGAAATTTCACATGAAAGAGAACTGGGGTCTCTCGTTGGGGTATCATTGGTCTTTCATGAGTCCTTATCAGGGATTCTCCCAGTACCTAGAAGAATTGTTCTTCACACACAAGTTTAATCAACAATACATGAATGAATGAATTTATATTCTTCTGAGTGGGGGGAGTGGGTCAGTGTTCTAGTACATACAAGAACTTGAAATTGCCCAGCATTTACTAGGCATGTAGTCACTATACTAGTCCAGGGATGACAGATTTCAGTTCGTGTACCCCATTTATCAGTTGCTTATAGCTGCCTGTAGGATTGTGTTGGGAAGGATTTTTGAGGACAGTTTTAGGCTTAATAGGAAAGATGATAATGTAATGAATTTGTGCTGTCTGTTATGAACACCTAAGAAAAGAAGGATAGATAGCACATGTGTTGAATATTTGCCCTAGACCTTGAGCTCCTTGATGGCAAGGACAGTGTCTTAGCATAGCCTCAGGACCTAGCACACATCCTGGCACTCAGTAATGAACCAGTGCTTACGTATACATTGGTTGAATGAGCGATTTTATTTCCCAGTTTTGGAATTGGCCCATGATTCTAAGTGAATGACATGTTAAATGCCTTAACAGCAAATGAGTTTTTGCAACTGAAATATTTCCCAAAGGACTGATTTTTATGGAGCTGTTACCTTGATGTTTTCAAAATAGACCTTCATTTTTGCATTTTAAAAATAGCCATTTAAATTGGATACTCAAAGCAAACTTCCTCATTTTCTGTTTCAGAGGTCTAGAGAGGCATCTTGGCATTTTAGAAAGAACATGGGCCTGGAAGTCAAATGTGGGTTTACTTACAGCTCAGCCATTAACTCACTGTGTGACCTTAAGGTAGTCACTTCTCCACTTCAGTTCTCTGTGCCCTTTATGAGATTGGAGAATTGAAGTCAGTGAGCTCGCTGATTCCATGAATCAGCCTAGAGGACGAAAAAGAAAATGGATTTCAATAAGATAATCTCTCTTTCTTTGGCCTTCTCTGATTTCAGCATCACTTTCTGTGCTAGGAGCAATGATCCTAGAGTAATGAGGGCAAGAATGACATTTTTAACAATGATCACTACAGTGAAATGTCAGCATAATGAAAGCCCGTTTTGATATCTCTGCAGAATGTTATGTGAGATTTGCCCTGTGTTCCAAGATGATTATGGTACATGTGATACATAAAAATATAATGTATCATCTCAGACACAAGCTTTGGCTGACATTCAGCACCAAGAACCTGACAAATACATGTTTTTAAATTTATGGACATTCTGCTTGAGTCCAAAAAAAAAAAAAGGATTTAAGATAGTTATACTCAAAATGATAGAGATAATTAAGCCTAAAAACCTTTACAATGAGAATAAAAGGACAAGAGCCAAGTTTTTTTAAGTCGTTATTTTAGGAAACTTCAACTAAAAAAGAAAAAAAAAAAAAAAGC
Organism: Craseonycteris thonglongyai; assembly: GCA_004027555.1. NCBI lineage: Eukaryota > Metazoa > Chordata > Mammalia > Chiroptera > Craseonycteridae > Craseonycteris > Craseonycteris thonglongyai. The sequence continues at coordinate 10,965 of PVKE010028895.1, forward strand.
TTCTAAAGTTGAACATGAAATGTAACTCCAAAACAAAGAGGAAAGTAATGGCCTACCTAGTTCTCCTTGTCTGATAACAGCCACAGTAATTAATTGGCTTGGAGGGTGGGGGGGAGTAAAATGCAGGCACAATTTGTCACCCTGCCAGGCCTGTTCTAATGGCCTCTTATTGAGGCAACAGCCATCAGTTAATAATGAAACCATTGAATTGCAAAAGGAGAGTGCCAACATAGACCAAGCCTTATTTAATGGATAATAGCTATTTTACTAGTTGTTCCACAGACTTTAGCCAGGCCATATACAATAATAGTAGTTGATGCTTACTTTTATGGTGCTTAGGTGCCAGACACTGTTCCAAGCACCTTACATCTGTTGGCCCTGAGAATACTCATAGGCGGCACTTGCAGCTTCAGTGTTTGCCCCAAGATAAATCAGGGATTAGAGTCCTGATTCTACCCCCAAAGTTCCATGCTTTGAAATTTACCACACAAAATAATATTATTAGATACTGATCATCATATACATTTCTGTTACATTAGTATTAGAGACAAGTTCTGTTTAGAAATAACTCCAAGAACAGTTTTTATATTTTATTCTCACATTGAAAACCGTGTGTGTATAAAAATACATGAACTCTACAGCAAGCTGCACTTTTTTTTTCCTAGCAGAAAAAGAGTTATAGCAAATCCTTAAAGCAGGCCTATGAGTTAGGAGCAGTGCTCTGAGGTCTGTGATCTTATCCACTGCACCACACTGCCTCTCATGTGTCTCAAGTCATGCAGATTTAACCGTCACTTATACAGCTCAGCTCTGAGCCATCTCAGGACAGAGTGTCTCGTTTAAAGCAACAGTAACCAATTAAAAAGTAGGCAGCTGCAGTGCTACATAACTGGGTGGATCAGTTGTCTGTTCACTTAGTTAACTGGTTCTTTTCGCATTATTTTAACTTGGCACCTTGAATTTTAAAGGAATAGTGTGAGCTATATTGGAGCATTCTTTCATACATTTCAGTGTTGGTATGAAGAGTGTCATACATTATGCACAAGTGTCTTTGCCAGCTATGGTCTAGTTCAAGATCAGGGTTTCCCTCTAAACTATATGGCTTCTGAGATGATTTTCCCTTCAAGCAGAGAAGAGCATACAGTGATTCACATAATTTATTAATTTATTGTATAAAACTTTATTGAATTCCCACTTTGTACAAGATACAAAGTAGAAGGATGTGTTAAAGTCAAAGTCCCTGTCTCAAAAAATCTTATTCTAGTCAGAGACATATAAATTTTAACAAATGATGTCTATATGGTGAGGTAATTATTCTTTAAAGTGCTGTGGGGGAGACAAAAGAAAGAGCCGCTGTCTATGTCTGGGAAGGGCAGACAGGCTTCACGGAGAAGGTGCCAGTTAGTCCAAGCCCTAATTCGAGCCATGTGTGTGGAGCCTATAGGGAGTATATTTTTACAGCCACCTGGCATGACCAACATTCCCAATTGTTTTTTAACTGTCATAGTCAGAATACATATAATGCCACCATTAGTAAGTCATCTCTTTTGAGTCTCGATGCAATTATACACCCAGGAAGAGAGGATGAAACCAATCTATCATGATGGGTAAATATTTCACAAGTTTAGCTGTGGGTAAGACCTCTGGCTAGAAGATGTAACCAGGGAGATAGGGAGTTCATACTGGGCACATAGAACAGGACACTAAATGAGAAAATCAGAACTGCTAGAGAGGAGCCAGTATAGGCATTTCCTTCAAGGCCAGTTCTGTGTCCATTAGAAAACGTTCTCCACAGACATGTGAAAACTGCAGGGAGCAGTGATTGGGTTCAGTAATGGCATCACTAGGCCAAAACAAACAAACAAACTAAAGTCATCGTGGAGCTAACCTTTGTAGTCAGAGAGAGCTTTGCCCTAAATCCTGTTTAGGATTTCTGCAGCATCTTTTCTTCTGTTCAAGAGAAGTCAGAGGCTTTCCGCTTCCCTTCTCACTGCCTTGTGAAGACAGGCATGCAGAAATACCCATTTGCAGGTGAGGAAACTGGTTTGTGGTCTGAGGTCACAAAGACTCACAAGCAAGTGCTTAATCTCTCTCATCCCCACATTTGCTCTTAAAAATGATGTTAATAAAGAAGAGTTCTCAGCAGTTTTAAGAAAATTATATGGCTTTACCATATTTAATCATCTAGAAACAACATTAAAACCTAAAGGACACTTTGTAGATCATCTTATCCACTGCTCTCTTTCTAAAGATGTGGAATCTGAATCCAGGGGATAGCTCCAAATAAATTTGAGGCATCCAGCTATTAAAACCTACTCACCCCTCAAGGTTTGTTTCTAACTGGAGGTCACTGCCTCCTAGAGCTGTTTAAGACCCTCTGCTTCTCCTTCTAGGACTCAGTGTAAGAAATTCTCTTAAGGCCCTGGACGGTTCCCCTAAAAGCCTCAGTTTGCATCTGAGTTCCCAGCCCTTACCTACACCATGTTAAGGGTCTTGGCTCCTCCTATATAACAGGGGTGCCAAAAAAATGTACACACATTTTAAGAGATGTTATCTATGTATCACTTTTCAAAGTTGAATTACAGTAGCATTTGCTCAAAAGACAGTATTAATCAAATGATTCTAGTGTCACCATGTGACAGGCAGAACAGTCACAGAAAATGGTGACAGCATGGCTGTTGTTGGAGGGGCACAAGACCATTTTTAAGTGGTATTTGAAATTTGACAATGTTGTGGAAGTACAACAATGGAGGTGTGAGTATGCAACAGAACCTTCAACACACCTAACAACTGCGTGCATTTATGATAAGTTTGAGATGGCGTGGTAAATTGAAACGGCATGCCCGGTGATTCAAGTTGACACTTTGGTCAATGTTTCTCAATCAGTTGTTTGCTATAATCAGAAGTGTCTGGATGCTGATAGTAACCACTTTGAGCACCTCTTGTAATTGCAGAAGTCAAACATGACTTGTATTTATCCTTTGTTATCAGTATATATTATTATAATTTTAATACAGTTTTTTCTTTGCTTAAAGTGTGTATGCATTTTTGTTGGCACCCTCTGTATTTCTGTTCATTTATCAGATTCCCATCATTTCCCTAACAACCTCTGACTACAGCTTGCAGCAAAAAAAATCTAGCCTTTGCAGTTGAAAAGGACTCAGGTTGATGACCAAAATCAGAAGAGGCCTCCTGTAAGGCGTTACATGCCAGTTCTGCTGCTCCTTGTCTGCTTCCAGATGGGCCAGCTTTCACAGAAGCATCTTTCTTGCCCCTTATGAAATGTTGTAGGAAGTACATAGTGCTCTCCAATAATCTGATGCTTTCTTAAGTTTCCTAAACCTTCAGACTTGTTAAACCACATGTTTAACTATATTGTAACAGCAATTGGGAACTTTTCCAGCCCATATTGGGTATTTGTTATGGCCTCCCCTCCTACTTTGTCCCATCTTTTTTGTTTCTTTTTTTTTTGCATTTAGACTTGGTCACTTTCAACTCTCTATTTTTGGTGCCATTTCTAAATTATTCAAGACTCTGTTGGTTTCAAGCAACATAAACCCACCTTGAATTATCACAAGCGAATGGGAACAGTGGAGCACTGAACACAGTTGAAAGGTTGATCTTGTGAACCTTAGGAAAAGCTGCCATCCATGGGTAACAGGGATAGGTTTTCTGTCTGCATATGATTCTGGCAGCTCCAGAGCCAGCTCATACAGAGCTTCCATCACCTGACATGGATAGCCCACATCCTTTCAGGTCCCAGATTCAAAACTCAGGGTTCCGCTTGAGTCTCTTGCTCATTTTGGGGTCAGTCATGTTGAGCCAGAAAGGCAGTGTTGGTAAAAGGAACGTGGTTGGTTCAAGGGGAAGAAGAGGTTCCCATCAGAAGGTGTTTACCATTACCAGAACACAGAAGGGTGCTGGGCAAACTAAACCAAAAGTGTCTGTTACAAACCCATCAGGAGATCAATGATTATGTAATTTAAGTGACAAAAGCAAGCTTGAAAAGAACAGGCATAATGTGCTTTTAAAAAGTAGTTATATTCCATAAAGCTTTTCTAATCAACTTTCCCTGCATTGACTCTCCCGATTAATTAACTGTGCACTCCCTTGAAGCTCAATCTGGTGCCCACAGCAAGCTGGATGCTCCCAGGAGTAGGCTTTTTTCTAGGACACCTGGCTATTTCTGCTCCCACCAGTTGAGGGGTATGCTTTCCAAAATTCTTTTGTGTTACTTGCCAGATAGACTTGTTGTAATTATAGCATTCAATTAAGTATCCCCAGATGAAAAACACCAATGCAAAAAAGAAAGTAATTCTTATAAAAACCAAGTCTAGTTCAGAAAGATTTGATGACAGAAAGTTGCTAGAAGCAATGGCTCTCTGCAATGGGGAGAGGAGGGCTTTCACCTTTTATTCCAGAATGGCTTCTGGAGTCCAGTCCCCTCTATTCAAAACTTAGCTGCTCACTAGCTGGGTAACCTTAGGCAAGTAGCAGAATCCTTGTAAGACAGCCCCTTTACTGTAAAATGTTGAGGAACTGTTAGGATTAAATAAATAATGTATTTAAAGCACTTACATCTATCATTATCATCATCTAATTATTAACAATTGCAACTTGAGGTGAGACACACTATTATGGTAAATGATATCAAATGAGGATATTTCCATATCTTCCATAAAATAAATTTACTTCTTTAATAACAGTAAGAGAAGTGATTGTCTGACTATAAAGAAAAATCATTTTTTATTTATGAAATCAATCTCTGAAAACCTAAATTTTTTTTTTAATACAAAAAGATACCTGCAGAAAGTTCTAGAGCTATGTGAAAACCTGGTTTATAGGAATGAGCCTGTAGCATTGCCCTCCTTCCCTACCGTAGTAGTATGTTTGCTTTTGTAAAACTAAAAAAAGCCAGGGATAATGAAGCAGGGGCGGTCACTGGAAAGTCTCCAGGTGGCTTTAAGGGGTCTCTCAGTGCAGCGGAGCCCATGTTGGCTCTATTCATAACTTTGCTTTCTGGACCAGAATTCTGAAGTTGGTACATTCTTTTCATTTGTGTCATTCACAGAGGGCAGTAAAATTTAGCTCTAATTATATTTAGGGCATCTGGATTCTAGTCAGCATTTCTGGCTCTGTTTTAGAACCTAAAGTCTGTGGCTTATTCCTGATGTGGAAAATGGAATAATCCTTCAGGCACGAGAAGAACAACTCAGGCTCTCAGGCTGCTGTTACTATAGCAAGATGCTGCTGCAGACATCACAAGACTTGTTATACAAGCAAACATGATTACAGGGGATTAGAGAAACTTGCCAGGGCCTTGAAGGATTTATTACTTTTTGAATTCTGAATGAGACATAAATATGTTTTTCCTCCTCTTAATTTTGGACCCCATACAGAGAAGGGGAGAAAATTCTTTAGCAAATTCTAGAATGCTTAAGCTGCTAAAGGTCCATTGGGTATTGTGTCCAAGTCATATTGCAAAGGACATGAATACTTGGTTGGCAGAGATGCAAAACAGTCACTCCTTTTTGTCTGTGCTGCCAAGTTAGTTGTTCCCTTGTCTCCCAGTGGGAGAAAAATGGGGTTCCTTGGGGAGTCTTCTGGAAGGCAGCATGGTGTCATGGAAAAAGCAATGCTCTCAGAGGCTCGAGGCCCGGATTGCAGCTTTAGCATTTATAAGATCTGTAATTTTTCAACAGGTTACTTAAACTCTCTGAGCCTTAGTGTCCTTTTATGAAATACAGGAGCAGTAATTCCTCTCTCAGAGGATGGTGTTAAATAAATTACTACAGTCTGATAAGTATCACGTACAGAATTTCAAATGTTATTTGCATTAGCATCAAAATAAAAGCCTATAACATAGATCTCAGAATTTTGCTGATAAAGGGCTTTTTAAAATAATGAGGGTCTCACCTTATTTGTATTCCAGATTCTTTGGTTTCTCTAGTAGATGAATAGATAGATAGCACAGGATAGTGGTTAGGCACAACTTTGGACTCAGATAGACCTGAGTTTAAATGTACTGCTTGGGGAAGCTGGGATGGCTCAGTGGGTTAAAAGCTCTCTTTGCAGCCTTGGGGACCAAGTATTGAATCCTGGCCCTGGCCCGTGTGGACCCATGTGCTGAACTGGGGTGTGCTTCCTATGTGGGAGCCTCCCAGTTCAGTTCTCCCTCCCACCCCACTCCAGTTAGGCCCCTGGCTTGAGGGGGTGTGCCTTTCATGCTGATGACGTACAACTATGGAGACAGCACTGGTCCCTCCCCCTTCTCTCTCTCACTCTCTCTCTTTCTCTGTCTTTCTCTGTCTCTGTCAAAAACAATTAAATAAATCTTTAATATATATATATATATATATATATATATATAAAATAAATGTACTGCTTACTAGCTAGCTGTATAGACTTGAACAACTCACCTGACCGCTATCCTCAGTTTCCTCTTATATAAAATGGATATAAAAAGAGTACCTCAACCATTCTTTATTCATTTATTTACCCTGTTTTATTTTCTATATGGCACTTATCACTGCCTGCAATTATTTGTGTTTATTTCCTATGTTGTGCTCCAGCCCCCAAATATAATCCCCATAAGGGTAAAGACTATATGTCTTGTTTACTGATTTGTGTGTCTTGCCTAAGATAGTGACTGGTACATTGTTGTTTATTCTTTTCACCTTTGACTTCTGTTTTTAAAAATTCTCCTCCCAGTGTTATGGCTAAATTTATATACAGTAGCTGAGTGGGAAACTGGGCAGAGATGTTTTGCATTTGGAAATGCCTGTTGTCATTACAGTTGAATTTTTATTTCCTAAAGATGCTTAGTCAGCCTTTCATGGCACAGTTTGACTTGTGATGTCAGAAGATTGACAGGCAGAAGTCTGACTCAGGGCTTCAGCTAGGAAAGTGGATGACTTTGAGTCGGCTTCCCCTTTGAGGGATGGCTGGACAACGTTCAAAAAGGTTTTGGATTTCAGTTTATCTAGGAAGGTATTTAGCAAATTATTTTTAACCATTTCGATTTGGTACAGATCACCCTAGGAATCTGCAGTCGCTGCATAAGTGAAGAATGAGAGTGTAAGGACTGAGTGCAGCTGAGTGGGAGAGAACAGGCTTCCTGCCCCTTCTGGGGAATGGGCAGGGGAGCACCTGGTGGCTTTCTCCAAGGCCTGTTCCATGCCTGCCCCTCCCCACCCCATGTTCGCAGAGCATCCTCTTGGATTTGTGTTTACTTAGCACTTTGGAAATCACAGATTCCAAGGTTTTCCACAACCACTCGGAGTTAGGCACTGCAGACAAATAAATGCTTGGGCTGTGAGTTTCACATCATTCATCAGCCCTCTCCCTATGAAGATGTGGCACTTAGAGCAATGAACTGTGTTATGGAGAAAATTGAGCCCCAAGAAGAGAAACTCCTCTTCTCTCAAGCCTCATGAACTGTTCCTCTAAATTCCTGTAGAACCAAGATGGTCTTGTGGGGTGAGGGGTGAGGATGGTTCCTGAACACTCAGGGGTTGTATACAAAATGTTGCATGTATGTATATTAGTGGGGGAGGCTCGATGTCTTTAAATTCCCAGAAGGTATCACCTTTGATCTGAAATAGGTTTGGAACCACTGCCCTAAGTGTACCTAATATATTTTTATAGTGTTTACAAGCTCTGCGGATTTGCCCCTCTGGCACTCCAGGCTGTGTGTGGGTGGGTTGAAGATGGAAATGCTGAAGCAGTGTACTGCTGTCTAGTCTTGTTGGGTTTTTATATTATGGTTCTCTCATCTCTTATTCAGCTTGCTCATTTGCACAATTAAGCCAGGCCCATGGGTAACCAGGTGCTGACTTGGCAGCAGAGGGCTTGGTTGAAGAGGGTAGTAGGAAATTCTATAAATAAGGTGCTTCCTATACATTTGGCTTTAGGAATAAAACAAAGTAATGTCACCAACAAACCTACCTATTAGTCCACTGACTTTCTTTCTTCGGTCACAGAACACTCCTCGGCCATTCCTATACTCTTAGAGGAGGAGTGATGATACATTTGACCTTGTCACCTGAGGGAGTGCAAGATGAGAGCTGCATTTCTGCATCTGGGAGCATTAACATCCTCTCCTCGTCCAGCAGTTCACTGTAGCCTAACCAGAGTTCTCATGTGCCTTCAGAAATAGTGCACTTGTGCTAGTTCATGGGCTTTAATGACCCAATAAAGAACTTCTGGCTTGCTTTTACAACAAAATTTAATTAACTGTAAGATCTGGAAAGTCCTGGCAAGTGAAGAACAGCTGCCTGGTGTGAGTATGTCTTTGTTTCTTGTAGTGCAACTCCAGCTTCAGCAGGAGTATGGCAACTTCTGTTTACTGAGTATTCATCACATTTGCACTCTGTGCAAAGTGCTCTGTGAAATTTGTCTTATTTAATTCTTATCTTGAGGTAAATGTCAGTATTCCTATTTTATAGATGAGTAAGTTAGGGTTCCGAGAAGTGTAGTCAGTGATTGGGTCTAAAAAGAGTAGGATGCCAAGAGCATGAGAGATGCAAGCGGCCACCAGCTGATATGTGGCTGAGGCCTTCTCTAAAGTCAAGCCACGAGGCTGGATGGGATTTAGATTGGGGAGGGAATTTGGGATGGAGGAACTGAGACCTAGAGTCTGAGAAAGCACAAGTATTTATTAACCTCTCCCTGTATTGCTCTGATTCAGTCTTTGTCCGTTTTGGATGTAGATAATCACCTTGACTGAAATTCTTCTCAAGTCATCTGCAGGGGGTGTTTTTAGTGTTTATCAAGTAAGAGTTGTAGACACTTGCCTCCTACTCTGGCCTGGCTTTTCTCCATCAAAGTCCCGATAGTCATTTCTAATTGATGATCACAGGTCCCAGTGAGCCCTGCCTTTTAGTCCCTATCCCCTCCAGTCCCCCCACCCCCCCAAAAAAATGGCCACCAGTCTTCTATTTCTGAGACACAAATTTGAGCATGTTACTCAGGGACTTCCAAAAGCTCAGCCTTGTTCTAGGATCAGATCAGCTCCTCAGCATGGCAGTCACAGACAGCTCTTATAGCCACTCTAGCCTACTTCTCAAACTTATCAGCCTTGGCCACCCTGGACTTCTTACCAGTCCTGAGTGTCCCTTTGTACTTGACCTCTCTGCCTGGCAAATGCCTTCTCATCCATCAAGTCTTCATCCTTTCTGGGCTCCCCTGGATCTTTTTTTCCCATACTTGTCACACAGTTATAATTATGTGTTAGCTCCTTGAGAGTAAGGAGTATGTCTTAATCACCTTTGCATCCTCAGTACCTAGCATAATATCTGACATATTTTGGCACTCACAGAACTTTTTTGGATAGATGGATGTTTGGATGTTTGACTCTTTTGTGGAGAGGTGAAGATGGAAGGTAGGGGACATAATAAATAGGTCTTCTGTTCACAGTAACCTCGTAGTATAGAGCAGTTATCTTATTTATAGTCAACAGAATAGATATAATTTTGGTCAAATGGTATTGCTGGTGTGAGAATATAGGTGGTCCCCTAGTATCTTACATATTCTAACTCTTACTCTCTTTTTTTAGAGAACTCAGAAAAGTACCTCATGGAGTACCTTTTTAGATAACTCCTTTAGGATTAAGCTCTACCAGATTACTTGCTATATCATTCAAACTCTTTT
>PVKE010028896.1:0-20622 GCA_004027555.1 Craseonycteris thonglongyai
AGGGGAAGAGCTTTTTCTAAGCAATACAGCATGGCTAGTTGACAGCTGTTTTCATTTAAGAAGAATTGAAATTTAATAAAATTCTTTGCAAACTGTAGGTTTCCTTTACTTTCTTATATTAAGATGCTACATTAATATTAATTAACATCAATGAATATATACTACATACTGAAATTAAATATACCTGCTTCTCAGTTTACAAGAGCAGGTTTTACATTTAGGCCTTTTATTAACATAAGCGACTCACTATTAGAAATACCTTAGTCTTAACTTGGCAAACGCCTACTACAATATCTGGGCAATACATGATAAGATTTTGTAATGGCAAATCATGAGCAAATGACAGTCAGAAGCATGCTATCTTCACTTATGTGGTTTCTGAAATAACCTATAGCATTTTGAGGCTACGCTTATGTGCATCTACATTTCATAATTTACTTCCATTATATTGATTGTGGTTTAGCTACTATGAGTTTAGAAGGTATTACAAATCAAAGAGTAAATAGTTTTGAAATTATTTATTGCTTAAAGAAAACCCAAGAGACCTTTTACATAGACTTCAAACTCTGCCAGTGTAAGTGAAGCTGAGCCTCTGTCTTCAACACCACCACTTCCCAGACAGCGAATAAATGATACCTTGGGTTCTGAAATATAGGGGCTATTTTTACAATCTAAAGAAAAAATTTCTTACATTTTTATATATCATAGGAAAGTCTGAGATACTGTACTTACCTTAATGATACCTGATTTCCAGACCTTAATTTTCTTCATTTTTGCTTTATTTTGGGAGTTCAAAAATTATTTTTTAAAAATTTGTACTCTGATTTTGTTGAAGAACTTAAAGATACTGGGTATATATATATATATATATATATATATATATACACATATATATATATTATACATATGCTGTATGTGTGTGTATTTATATGTATGTGTATATATATGTGTGTGTGTGTATGTTTGTGTGTGTATATATAGATATATATACTACTGACTATATTCCTCATGAGATATATATATATATATACACACACATACATACATATACTGTCTGGAAAGTAACCAGCCATGTAATATGAAAAATTATAGGCCTTTATGGCTGGATTTTTTCCAGACTATCTATTATCTATCTTTGTATCTATGTATTGATATATCTATGTATCTATCTATGTATCTATCTATGTATCATCTATCTATTATCTATCTGTCTATCATCTTTTTAAAATTGTTTTTGACAGAGAGAGACAAGGACAAAAGGAGACAGAGAGAAGGGGGAGGGCCCAGAGGAGTCTCCATAGTTGCATATCATCAGTTTTTCGACATAGTTTCACTCCTCGTAGGTTGGTGGGGAAAGGCACAGGACAGGAACCGAGCCAGGGGACACCCGCGTGGGAGGCATGCCCTGCGAGCTGAGGGTCATACCAGGGGCCTCCCACATGTGAAGTTGCCCCTGCGAGAACCGAACTGGTGGCCATACCCCAGTTCAGCATATGGGTCCACACAGGCTGGGGCCAGGATTCAATCCTTGGACCCTGGGGCTGCAGAGTGAGCACTTAACCTGTTGAGCTATCCCTGCACCCCCTATCTATCATCTTTAACCAATGTGGTGATGTTTGAAAATTTAGGCGTCTATTTACTGAACCGATTGTAAAACATTTTTACTCTGTCTACTGTTGTGTGGCTGAAAAGTTTGTGAGCTTCTGAACTCTATTGTCAGCCCTCAAATCTCTTTGAAAAGAAGTTTTCAAACTTTGGTTTGAGATAGGCATCACCTGAGGATATTAGTGAAAATACAGATTGCTGTACCCATTCCTAGAGAGATTCTGTAGAAGGACTGGGACAGGTCCTGTGATTCTGTATTTTTAATGGCTCCTAAACAGTTCTGATACTAGTAGTCCATAGCCACATTTTGAGAAACCCTGGCCTATATTTTTAACCCTAAAGTTGAAGTTGACTATTTTCCTTTGAAGCGTTTATTATAATAAGAAGTCACTAGATAAGATAAACATTCTCAAAAGTTATCTTAAGATGTTCCTGATTAGTATCAGTGGGAATAATTGCACCTAAAATATAGACCATGTTATTCTAAATTTTGTCAATTTGGGAAAACTTAGTGAAAACATTCAACAATTCTGAATGAGTTTTTTTAAAAACTGGACTGTACCTAATTAAAAGGCTAACCCTCTACTTACCCTATCCCACCCCCAAGAAAAATAAAAATATACCTTCAAACTTTATTTCTATCAGGTGATAAGTGGTCTTGACCTGTGTCATCTTTTTAGGCCCTCTTGCTAGCTGTAGATACATTTTAAAATTATATTTGATGTCTAAAAAAAGCAAAGCCTAAATGACATTTTAAAGCAGACATATCAAGGAGAAAAAAAAATACATACACCCTTTTGACTCCTCCAGAGAGAACTCTCTTATGACCCAAATCAATATTTCTTGTCAACCTGGGGAAGAAAATAAGACACACTTGGGTGCAATGGAGGGGAAACTGTACAAGTTTCAAAAAAGAAGCAAATTGAAAACTCTACTCAGGCATATTTATTTCCAGGCAAAGACTCCTGAACCACAGGGGGTATGACTTTGGTGTAAAGATTTGAACTTTTCAGATCTGGTCTCAGTAGCTTTGCAGAATAAAGTTTCAGTGACTTTCAATGGTTTCAAAAGGCTCCTGTAGTTCTCTCAAGTTGAGTTCATCTTTACTTTTTAAATCAAAATTCATTTATTTACTGAAATGTAAAGTAAATTTGCCTCCTGTTTTTCATAATTATACAGTGACATCTATACTTTGATGTTATCTTGCTTAACTCTGTGACATCTATTACCGTGTTCATTTTTAGAAGAGAAAGTGAGAAACATGGGAGATAAAGTAATATACCCAAGGTCATGTAACTAGTAAAAATCAGATCTGGAATGTTATTTAAAAGCTCATCTGAATTTAGAAACTTAAAAAAAAAAATTAATTAATTAAATCCAGGACCCATCTGACACCATACATAGTTACCGTAATACTACTGACTATATTCCTCATGCTATACTCCACATCCCCATGACTATTTTGTAACTACCAATTTGTAGTTCTTAATCCTCTCCTTTCTTTATACATCTCCTGAATCCCACCTGCAATCTGGCAACCATCAAAATGCTCTCTGTATCTATGAGCTTGTTTCTGTTTTGTTTGTCTTTTTACCCTCTTAAATATGGCGAACTCATTTTGGGTTGTGGGTTTCTTAGTGCTGGACTGGATTTTGGAACCAGAATAAGCTATCTGGGGAGAATGAACTGATCCAGTGAGTGTAGACACTGCTTTAGTGTTGTGTATGGGTATGGAAAGAATGCTACATTGAAACACTGGAGGATGACAATTGCCTCCTGCATTAAGGTTGATATTTGCTGAAAATTAAATTGGAGTTTTATATAGAAAACCACCTAAACCTTCACCCATCTTTGTTTGTTATTAAAAATAGAATGACATACCATATATAGCAAGTATTTATTTGAAATATAGGAATTATTCTACCCTATATAACAACTTTGGCTGAAGAATTGGAGGTTTTTGTGGCTTGTTTGGGCTTGGTGGGAAGAATGTGATATGTATAGTCAGCATAAAGTTTTGAAATGTGAAAGGCAAGCTCCTTATTATCTCTGAGTCTTGACATCCACATCCATAAAATGAGGATCATGTAAGCCTAGCTAATAGAGGAATGGTGGATATTAAATACGATAATGCAGACTGAAAACTTGTATGGTGACTTCTTCCCCTTGGTAATGGGAACACCAATGTCAGGTGCCAAAACCCTATTGAAGCAAATCAGTATATCAACCAAATGGAAAATTGGGCCTCTAAGATACTCCTTTCTTATACCTTCTGCAACATCTCAGCCTGATTGATTTCATGATACCTTTTATCTGCAACACCTTTGCAATATTATTAAAAGCTGACCTCTTTGTTGATGGGGAATTCTTAGGTTTATATCATAGCTCAGGCATGGTGTGGGAGTTGATGGTTTGGGGAAACAACCCTTTGACACCCAAGAATGTTAATGAACCTATTTAATGATGTGAAGTAACTGGCACTCCTTTCTTTCTCTAATGAGAAAATCTTATTCTACTGATAAAAAAAACGGTTTGGGCTTCACTTACTCCATAATTCAGTGTTTCTGTGATTAAAACAAACTTATTTCATACCAATTTCATCTTCTCGTTGAAGTATAATGTAGACTGTGTGAAGTTGCTATGGGGTAGTAGGATATTTTGACAGGTTTTATTATTATTAAGGTAATTGTTATTCTAGAAAGGCCGATGAATCAGTAGAGAACTGTATTTGAAAAGATACTTCGCTGTACTTAATAGGTCCCAGGAGAGGGAAATATGGCAAGTCATGGGGGGCAGTGGGACACTTAGGGAAACACTGGGGTTTGTCAGGAGATGGGCGTGGGCGTGGAGGTGAACAAGAGTCTTTATTATAGTTTCCAAGGAAAAATGGAAAAGGCAGGGCAGTAGCATTAGGATTGGATAGATTCAATAATTTCAGTGGGCCCTGGGGCATAGTTGCTGTCCCTAGTTGCCTGGTACCTGGCCCTGGGGTGATGAGGGCAAGTGGATAGTGAGTTGAGCTTCTATAGGTGGAGGCTGGAGGCCAGGGGCTCTGCATTGGTTGGTTTGCATTTGAAAAGTGCCCTCATAGGGGACTTGTTTATCATCTCTAAGAGCTCACCAGCCTTGGGAGGAGCAGTCCTTCAAGATCTAAAAGTATCAGAAAAAAGACAGTAGAAAATGTGGTTAAAGCAAAGGGGAGGGCCTGGATATTGATATTCTAGTTGAGTATTTGTTCTGCTAGATTTTAGAATTTTTTTTTAGTTTTTATTTAAGAGATCTTATCTTAGAAATATTTACATATGTCTCTAATCTGCTTTGAAATACTCTGCAGTGGAGTGGGGAGTCAGTGTAGAAAATGTATTTATATTCCACTGAGTTCTATAAATAATCAAAGATAATTCTTTTTCTTTTTCTTTTTTTTTATTGTTAAATTTAATGGGGTGACATTGGTTGGTAACAATTAGATAGTTTCCCGATGTACAACTCCACATCACATCACCCATGCAGATAATTCTTTTTCATTAAATAGTTGTACAACTTTTTAGTAAAGTTAGATCAGCTTTATAAATCTCATTTTCCCTCACCTTTCAGATGAGAATAGTAATATTTCTCTCACAGGTAATGTATAAAAGAATACTAAAATATGGAAAAAATTAATATGATTAATAATTGGTAGCTTCTGGTGTCGTGTTGTGTCTTAATGTCTGATGTGCCTGTGTCTGCTTATGAACATGGAACAAAGACAATCTGTTTCAACAAGCTTCCAACTCAAAAAAGGTATTGTGATTTTGGTCACTGTTAGTTTCATCGTGTATTTTCACTTTTGTCAAGGCCCACTCCTTTGCCTTAACCACATTTTCTATTGTCTTTTTTCCTGAGTGGTGGTGACTTGACATTTCTTTTTAACTAACAAGTTCAACTGATTCATTTATAATATCAGGTAGTAATTTTAAGTTGTTTTTCCCCTCTACATTTTAGAACTTGTGAATATGTACTTTTGGTTAATCACTTTTTTCCCCTATGAGAAACCACAGATATTAATGTATGCTACTACTCCTGAGATGTATGTAGTCTTATGTACAGATGAAATAGAAATACCATAATAGAAAAATAGCTGTCTAGAAGAAAAAGAGGAGCTATGGTGAACGTAAAACATTTTTTAAGGATCAGCAGGGGGCACTAAGATTCCACAGGAAAAATCTATCTCTGTAGCATTCATTCCTTCTGCTACAACTCCAAACTGATAACACCGTAAACTCTGTGCTTTTCATTTTCACTATAGCAGATAGTGTATCTTTTTGTTTTAACCCTCAAAGTGTAGGTGCAGTTAATAAATTCTTTATCTTCCAATTAGTAAAACAAAACAAACTTCTGATTTCTTCATCTGCGTTCTGGTTTGTCCATCATTCAGCATTCAAATGCAATGCTATTTTCCTCCCTTTGACAAACATAGAGTAATTAGAATTTTTCACAGGCAAGTGATTACCTAATAAATGACCTTCTGTTGGCAGCTCTATTAAAAATGGAGCAAAATGAATGTTTACTACAAGTGATGGCCAAGAAGAACAGTGCAGGAATAAGACAAGCGCTGAATAACTAACACCTTCTTCAGCTTCAAAATAATGAAGGTACTTACTGGACTAGCAGATCTGCACTAAAATAATTATAAGCCCAAGAGGACACTAAACTATAAATATAAATTATGACTGGCTATTGCAACAGTTTATTAGTTCCAGGCAAGTATAAGGGTAAGATCCTGGTCCATGGGTACTTATCCACATGGACAAGTTCAACTGATTCATTTATAATATCAGGTAGTAATTTTAAGTTGTTTTTCCCCTCTATATTTTAAAACTTGTGAATATGTATTTTTGGTTAATCACTTTTTTCCCCTATGAGAAACCACAGATATTAATGTATGCTACTACTCCTGAGATGTATGTAGTCTTATGTACAGATGAAATAGAAATACCATAATAGAAAAATAGCTGTCTAGAAGAAAAAGAGGAGCTATGGTGAACGTAAAACATTTTTTGTCCACATGGACAAGTAAGGAAAAAAAAATCAGAATATTAAAACTAAAGGATGAAAAGAACACTGACTGATTCTTACATGTCTCCTCTGATTCTACTACATTTAAAAGATGGGAAGCATATTTTTGAAGTCTGTTTTTGTGAAGATGTAATTTTCTTTTTAAAGATTTATTTTATTGTTTTTGATAGAGACAGAGAGAGAGGGGTGTGTGTGGGTGGGTGGGGAGGGCCCAGAGCAGTCTCCCTAGGTGTATGTCATCAGTTTTGACATGGCTTTGTTCCACACAGGTGGGCTGCTCAGGGAGGGAACTGGGCTGGGGGCCTCCCACATGGGAAGCACACCCCAGTTCAGCATGTAGGTCTGCATGGGCCGGGGCCGGGATTCGATCCTTGGTCCCTGGGGCTACAAATCGAGCACTCAACATGCAGAGCCATCCCGGCTTCCCTGATGTAATTTTTTAAAGATTTATTTTTATTTTTGACAGAGAGAGAGAGAGAGAGAGAGATACAGAGACAGAGAGAAGGGGGAGGGCCCCGAACAGTCTCCATAGTTGTACATCATTGGTTTTTCCACATAGTTTCACTCCACAGGTGGGCGCGGGGCTGCACAGGGCAGGAACTGGGCCGGGGTCTCGCCCCCGTGAGAACTGAACTGGGGGCACTCCCCAGTTCAACATATGGGTTCGCACAGGCCGGGGCCAGGATTCGATCATCGGTCCCCAGGGCTGCAAAGTGAGAGCTTAACCCACTGAGCCATCCTGGCTTCCCCGATCCCTGATGTAATTTTTTATAAAACAAATTGCCACCAGGTTCTTGAATGGAATACTGGATATGTTTATATATCTTTACCTGTAGCCTCAGTTGTGTTCATAAACTACTTTAAAAACAATATAACTCAAGTATAGGCTCTGCTTAGACTTATACTGGCCACAACTTCAAATATCTTGTAGATTCCTGGTGAATGACCTTAAGCTATAGAACTTTAGAGCTGAGTGGAACTTTGTCAGTGATCTTAACCAGTCCTTTAATTTTATAAAAGAGAATTTGTAGGTTGAGAAAGGTCATTCAGAAAGCTATGATAGGACTATTCACCATGGTAGCTCAATTGACAGAAACATTCCAGGTCTCCCGACACTAGTCCTGTCTTTGCCATCTGCTTTCCTGTTTGAAGTGTAATCTAATTACATATATGTTATATATTTATATCTAATAGTTATATATAATTATATATGTTACATATAACTGTTATATATAATTATATGTAACACAGTTATATACGAGAGCTGTCTGGAAAGTATCCAGCCAAGTAACTGTTCTCATTATATTGACAATAGTGGAATTTTTCTGGACAGCCCTCATATATAAAACAGTTATATAATATATAGCAGTTATATATAACATATTATACAAAAGTTATTATATATTTCTATATAACAGTGATATAACACATTATATAACAGTTAATATGTTTTATGTATATGTGCAAACATGTTTATTATGTTACATATGTAATCTATAGATATTATGTATATATGTATATATGATATGCTTTATATATAACATATATACATAAGTATGTATTAATTCATTTTTAACAATTTTGATAACAAGGTGTTCTCGAAGGAACACAGGTGAGGTTTGCTCCATGTGCATTTAATTTAGTAAATGTCTCTTTAGCTTTTAAGTGGAGGATGATTTAGGTTAATTCACAAGGATGAATACTTAGAACCATCAACGAGTGTCCCGAAGAAATGAGCATGTCAGTCACTGCTTTTTCGGTCGGTACAATCGAGGACCTATTCCAGAGAAATCATACTAAAACATCCAGCAAGGCAGCGCTGCTTTTCAGGAAGACTGGCCTGGCTATGAGTCAATACACCCAGAATAGCCCAGTCAGAGAGGAACGTCCCAGCTCCACACTTCTTCACCCGCAGCAGGATCTGGAATTGGTTGCCTTGCTTGCATTTGGCTGGCTCAGTGCATCCCCTCCCCCTTCTCTTCAATATAATTAAATCAATTGTATTATGTTGAGTCTGTGATGACTCAGTGTGGCCATGTTAGCTGCCAGTGAAAATGGTTTGTGAGCTACATTTCATGCTGGTTCTCTTTCTATTAGCAAAAATGGAATTTTCAGGCTTCATTACAAGATTAAACTCTTGATAGAATTAAAGATTGCTGATCCTTTCTAGGCAATTTTCTTCCTGGGAACCACCACCTGAAAACTAGAGGTCTAAATTTCTCTAGGCCCACAGCAAAAAAGTATCACAGTGTATCACTGAACTAAAGGAGGTGGAAAATGTACGAATGAAATCTTTGAAATGAATGAAAGAATCTTACAGAATAGACATATGCAACTGCCACAAAATACCCATGAGCAGAAAAAAACCAAAAAAACAAAAACAAACCATCAGCAACACACTATTAACTTTGATTCTAGGGACATGGATGATTGAGATTTCTATGAAATGGTGAAAGATGCCTTCCAACTTTGTTAAACAGTGATTTGTTTTTTCCTTTTAGGTAGTGAAGATTTAAGCAAACACGTTTTTCTTTATTTTTGCCATGTGTTGGGTTGTTAGTACATTTTTGTTACGGTTTATCAAGGGATTCAGGAGTCCATGGCAAACAGACACGGATGCTAATGAAAGCAAAAGTACAAACTATTCACTTATCAGACAGATTTGATTAAAGTGCTATATTTGTTTTGACATAGTCATTCTAGTGGGTTCAAGAAAGTAGTTGAATCCAAGAAAATGCTTCAAAAGTTTATACGTGAAAACATGTCTGGAGAAGATACAGTATTTAATGCAACTTGCTAAATGTGAGGTTGATATACTCAATGAAGAATGTTAATATTTAAAATTTTATTTTTAATGAATGGAATTATATTTTCTCCAGGAGCTTAAATGTGGGTCTAAGAATATCTATTAGATTGAAGAGCTCCGGGCTGAATCTCCCTGGGTTTCTGCTTGCCTGCTTTATCTTCCTGTCAAAGTGTGAGCTAATAGAGTAGGAAAAGGGAAATTTGAAGATATGTACGGTATATTCACTTTGCATACAATTCCACATGAAGTTCTACAAGGAGTCTGTAAGGTGAGTGAGAAGTGAAGTTGGCATGGCCAATCAACTCAGCCAAAGTCGCAAAGTAGTAGTTTGCAGAAGTGAAATTTGAATTGAGGTCTATCTGATGTCAAGATCCATGCTGTATTTCCCCCTCTCTAATACACTTCCTTTTTATGCTTAATACAATGGGCCAATGAATCTTTAAAAAAATGAAAGAATCTATGTATTGTTTTCTAAAAACGTCCTATATTCCAGGTTATGTCCCAATATATACACTCACTTCAAAGCTGGTAGCATGGGGAGAGCTTCATTTTGACTGTTTAGATATTAAAGACCCAAATATAATAAAGCCTTGTGGCTTTATTCCTTGACTTTGGTTTCTGGGTTTTTTTCTGTGTGTTATAAGACAGTCAACAAGGCCCATTTTGTTATATAGGAGTACAGACATTGAAAAATAATTATGAAGTAAACGTATTTAGCATAATGGTAGAGAGATGTGGTCGAGTGATTGCAAAATTATTCCTAATTCTTCACTACTTACTGTATCAGATGCTTTATAGTATGATATTGCAGCTTCTTCCATCAAGTGGTACAGGCTAGTTCCCTTTCTCTTGGATCTAGGGTAGCCTTGTGACTTGCTTTGACCAAAAATGTGTGGCAGAATTGAACTGAGTCAGTTCTAGGCTTAAGCTTCAGATCTTATAAGCTTTTGCTTGCTCCCTGCACCATTGCTATGTGAGAAAGACCAAACTAGCTTGCTGGTTGTGAGAGAAACATGACCCATAAACAAGGGAGCAAAAGGGAGTGGGCCATCCTCTGAGAAGCATAACGGGAAATCAGAGAGAAGAGACAGAGAAGTTAGGAATGGAAATTAAGGATAAGGTGAACTGAAAATATAGCATGTATATATTGTGTATAGCCTGAAAATAATTAGTGTGTATGTGAAGACTAAGATAGTTGAAAAAATAAGTATGCATACTTAAAGTGGTAATAAAGCTGAAAGTAACAAAAAAAACCCAAAAACTCATGGACACAGTCAACAGTTTAGTGGTTACCTGAAGGTAGGGGGAAGGAGTGGGTGAGTAGAGAGGAGGCATCAAATTAATATATGGTAATAGAAAGAGAACTGACTCTGGGTGGTGAGCACATTATGCAACACGTAGATGATGAATATAGAATTTTATATCTGGAAACTATGTAATTTTTACCAATTAATGTCATCCCAATAATTTTTTTTTTAAACACTGTAGTGCCTTATAAGAACAAAGTTTTATTTTTTATTTATTTTATTTTTTTGTTTAAGTTTTATTTATTTATTTATTTATTTATTTATTTTTTGACAGAGAGAGAGATACAGACACAGAGACAGAGAGAGAACTGAATTGGGGAACTCCCCAACTCAGCATATGGTTCCGCACTGGCCCGGGGCCGGGATTTGATCCTCTATCCTCGGTCCCCAGTGCTGCAAAGTGAGGGCTTAACCCACTGAGCCATCCCGGCTTCCCTTCCCCAATAAATTTAACAATTAAAAAAATAAAAAAGAATAAAGAATAAGAGTAATATTTAAAAATCAGTAAAAAGTGTCAACAGGTATTTGTTTTAGACAAAAATGTTTGGATTTCCCTCTGATTGAAAAAAAATTCACTCTTTGCACGTAATTGGAATTTAAGTGGCATGGCCTTAGGTTTCTGGCTATTTCCTGCCATCAGTTGTTTGAAATGGCTGAATAAAGAAATCATTTTGATTTGGAATATGAGCTTTATGGTTACTATTCTCTTTGTAGCTGAAATGAGCAGTGGAAAATAGCCTTTCTGCAAAGTTAGTCTTTTAAAATATGCACCACTGTTTCAAACAGAAAGCTAATTTTCAAGTTCATCAGATGTGTATTTATATGGTGAATATATCTGTCACATAAACATTTTGTCAATCACCGCCTTCCTTCTGTTCTGACACAGTATGCTAGAGCACCACCAAAATGAGATGAATGCTGTGCTTGCTCCAAGTGAGAATTAATTATGGCAATGACAAAGCCACCCATACTCTACGACAATACTTCATTAACAGAAGCAGTCATTGAACTTTCAAATAAAAATAAAATAATAAATAAAAAAACCTCTGCAATTAATTTAGCAAACGCTTTAGTTTGTCTCTTAAACTGTTTATCCATTGAATGAAATTTTTGCCTATGTCAGCTCTTAACATAAATACTTGTGAGTCTGAGGTCAGAAACTGATCAGAATGAAGGAAATGGTCATAAATTCAGTAAGAAAATAATTTATTCTGTTTATCCTTTGGATTCTTTGACACTGATTAAAAAATTATAATATAAAAATAGGTTAAGGATATAAATGTAATTCAAAAGGAATTTGAAAAGATATTTACCTGTAGATTTGATCCATGTAAATATTAACAGAAATAATAATAAATTATAATATTTTATATATTTGCAGTATGATATTTCAGAATTCCATCTAGATCTCCAGTCTTCCTTTGTACTCATTTTCTAAAGAACTTATATTCTCCTTTGGTATATTATTATAAAGCGAATAGCATTAGTTTGTGAACATGAGTGGATATAAGTATAATAGGACAAGTTGCCTGAAGATGATAAATAAATAAAACTAGCTATTTAAAAGTAAATTTAGTATAACAGAAGATTGTTAAGTTATATTTATCCCCAGAGGTCATAATATAAAATGGCTATTTGAGCATTGCACACACACATCTGAGCAGAATATCTGAGCTACTATACCAGACTCTTCTTAGAGATAGCACTGAATTGGTTTAAATATTATTATTAATAAATAATAACATGTTAAGAAGCCCTTCTGGGGAAGCCGGGATGGCTCAGTGGGTTAAGTGCTCGCTTTGAAGCCCCAGGGACCGAGGATCGAATCCTGGCCCCGGCCCGTGTGGACCCATGTGCTGGACTGCGGAGTTCCCCCAGTTCAGTTCTCTCTCTGTCTCTGTATCTCTCTCTCTCTCTCTCGCTCTCTCTCTCTCAAAAACAATAATAATAAAAGAAAAGCCCTCTGTGTCAAGCATTTGGCCTATGTTTGTCTCACAAAATTTCTCAATATTTTTTTCAAATATACAGAACAAATTATAAGTAAGCCATCTTAAATTGCTATCATTTTACCATATTTAATCTAAAATGGGATAATTTTATATAGCTCAATCTAATGGAAGCATAAGCAAGCAAATAAAAGGGTGAACAGAATCCTCTCCTTTTCCCAGATGGAAAGTAATTGGATGTCTGAAAAATGCTGGATCTACCAGGTGAAAAGGAAGAAAAGCAAAGCAAGTGAAAAGGGATAAAAAGCCAGGCCCAGTAAAAGTGTGCAACAGGGACCTTGTGTAAGAAAGTGGCTACAGAATTAACAACCAAATAGATGACATTTTTGAAATATAGATAAAAGTGACCAGATACACTCGAATGAAAACCAGTAATCTACACATGAGAGAGTGATAGGTAGTATGAAGGCAGAGAAACCCAGCCTGATGCTCTCTAAAAGGCTCTTACAAATAAGTTACAAATCTGTCTCCTTGACTTACAAAACATGTTAATCACAAAGGCTTCTTTTTGTATGATTAATTTTAATTTAATTTAATTTTGGAGGAAGAAAAATAGATATTGTATTATTAGTTCTTTGAATAATATGAAACATCTGAAAAGTTGTTGATTTAACCATTTGTAAATTAAGCACCATTGAAAAAATTAATATGAATATAGTCACATATCACCAATAATTTTTAATAAAAAGAAAACGAAGGGAAGTAAAAAGGATAGCAATAGGGTATTCCCCAAACTTGACATTATTGTCTAGTGTCTCTGAGTGAATAAAAAATTCAGTTTACATGAGGGAGTGCTATAATGGGAGACCCTGAGAACATTCTCCAATGTAGGCCTGGAGATTTCCTGAAGTCACCATTTCCTGGGAAATAAATGTGAAAATAATGATTGCTTGTATTTCCTAAATAAGATGCATCAAGACTTTTATGTTATATCTAAACACAGGCTGCATTACTACAACAGAGAGGAACATATACTGTCTGATGATCTCAGTTTAGAAGTCATGTCTGCTTGCTTTCTATTTTTGTATAGAACAGGTTGAAACCTGACCTCCTTGTCTCTTAGGGTCCCAAGGTTGATGAATCCTCATGATCCATACCTTCTGCATGGAATAAAACAAGAAGAGGATTAATATCGTGTTTTCTTTTGCTGGAAATTGCAGATAAATCTCGTTGTTGCTCACAACTCCCATCCATAACATGTACAAAACCATCTCTGCAGCTCAGATCAGATGTCATCTCTGACTGTGAAAGCCTTCAGATAACATCCTGGCATTGACTCAGCACTGTGTTTGGTAAATTATATAAAGTTAAGTTCTATGTTTTCTTTTCTGTGTCCTGATATTTTATATGTCTTAAAAAGTATAAGTATGATCTTGTCTGAACAGGTAAGACAGTCCAAGTTGACAGATCTGTAGAGTATGAATTAACTGTAGGATCTTATCAAACACTTTGAAAATTTGCAAAATTTTGTGTGCATGTACTGTATTTGTTATTTAGAAAAAAGTCTGTAAAGTTATTATGTCTTTAAAGGTATGCAGGATATAAATAAATAAGACCAAAATAACTCAAGAACCACTGATATAATGACAAAGGTAGGCCGTCTGCAGAAGGAGCCCAACCAACATCATTACCGAAGAGAAATATACAAGTATAGCAAGAATGTACTTGATGGGACAGTATCTGTGGAAACCAAACCAAACCAAACCACAGGAATAATCTTTAAAACCCCAAATATAATTTATTGTTCATTCTCTACATGAAGGAAAATTAAGAAACTGGTCTTGAAAAGTGAAATGCAATCTTAACTACGTATTCAGTGTATTTCTGATATTTTAGTTATAAAGAAGACTCTGATTCAGTAGCTCAAGAATCTGACTAGAAAAGTTTGAAGAAGTGGCCATTTCTTGGTGATACTTACGTAAAGGTCATCCATTTCATTGTCTCTTCTCTGCGTCCCTACTCACCAAACAGTCTGATAACAATTGTCTTTCAGCGTCAATCTATACACCTACAGAAAGACAGAATACTACTTAATAAATTGACACCTGGCTAATACACCCTTCCATAAATTTGGTTAATATGTTTATTTCAAAGGTGATGTTTTCTATCTTAGCCCACATTACCCGAAGCACAAGTAAAATGTTCAGGTTCTAATAATTTGCATTATTATTTGCTAAAAACTTTTCCTGCTTTTTAAAAAATGATGTGGTCATGGAATAATTGTTCCAAAAAAAGTCTTGAAAATGGCTTCTTTATAATTTAAAACATGTACAAAATTCATAATGATAAGTCAGCACCTTAGATGTTAAAGGTCCTCAGAAGGACCTTAGAAATTGAAGGTGTTTTTGTAGATTAATTCATTGAATAAAAATTTGGAAACCATTCATTAAGCATACTAAATTATAAGAAGTCTTAATTCAACAGAATATAGTTAAGGTGATAGATAAGTCAGCATTCCTTAAGGCTCTACACTACCCTGAATATACAGAACATACAAGTTCAGTCAAATGCTCTGAATTCCCTTTATCTGGAAAAAACAATTTTTCTAGGCTACTGTATTTTTATATAGGAGAATATGTGAAGTAGCAGGAAAATTAGGCACAGGGTTAGGTAAGCCTGACACGGGAGCAGGCAGCTACATATGTGACACCCACATATGGTGGCAGCTACACTGCAGTAGGGTGACTCAAGACCACATTATATAGGCCTTAGCATCTGACCTATGGTGGTAGTGACCAATATACCATTTGAAAAATACTTTCTTAGATTCAAAGAGGAGATATAATAATGTAAAGAAGTTCAAATGTGATAAAAACATGGTAGTAATTTATGGTTAATAAAACTAATACAATTTATTATTCTCCTTAAGTGCCTGTCTTTACTCCATGATTTGATTCTTTATATACATCAGCAGTCATTTATGTTGACACGCAGAAGGTTCTAAGACTAAAAACAACTTGATACCATTACAGTTGAAGTGAATACTAAAAGTGTTGCAATTTTTTTAAAATAGAAAGATTTATGGAAAATTTGAGTAGTCTTTCCAATACTTTAAAACTTGTACTTAAGTTTTATAATGCATAACTGTGAATTGGTTACTTGGCTATTGGAGGTGATTATTTTGTCTTTGTGAATTCTACCTAAGATAAGAAAAAACTGGTTCTGTAACTTCTTGGCTTAAGAACACACTGTATAAATTTCTGTACATAAATGATCTGTTGGTTTCTAAGGAGCATCAAGAGAGAGAAAGTTTTTGAAATATGTATATATCTCAAAGTTAGTATTTTCTATGCTTATGACAAGTAATTTCCTGATTGCCTGCTTCATTCTGAAATTGTAACCCATGCCATGTTTTAGCGCTGGTGACACCAAGGGTGTAGTGGGTGGTCATAGAATGATTATTTCCTGAAATGAACATAAGAAAAGCAAATATAATAAGTACTTGAGAAATCATGGGCCAAGAAATTAGTGTCTCCTGAAGGAAAGTGAAAACAATGGATGATTTATATGCAATTGTAAAAGGAGGTGATTGATTCATTCTTCATTTATTTATTTGGACATTGTATGACTGTTGATTTGATAGCTGGACTTTTGTTCTATACACTAGTCCAGAACATTCACACAATTACTCTGCAAATAAATATTGAGCTTTTCCTATGGGATGTGGTTGCATACCATGGATTATAAACTAGAAAGCAGAGACTAAGAAAATCCTCATAATGCAATGTCTATAGCATCAACACATATTGGTTATATTTTAAGATGGTAACAATGATGATGATTTTGCTTATGGAAAATATTTTAAAATCCTCTTAAAACACACTGCTGAAAATGATAATAAAAAGAAAGTAAAGAGCTGCATGCTTAACTTTATGTTATTTTGTAGAAAAGGAAATGAGTACCACTGAGGGAAAATTATGAAGAAGTATAAAAATACTTTGTATGATCTTTAAAAACTTGCCAGAATAATTTTAAACTTTGTATAAGCCTAACTGCTTATACATATAGCTGTGCCATATTTACTTAGTCATTTTCTCGGTGATCGTTACACAACATGTATTTTGTTATATAAATATTTACCAGTTTAAGCTATAACTCAGAAGTACAATTAAGAAATAAAGGGCATGGTTAATTTTATGGCTCTTTGGGTATACCATCAAACTGATTTCTAGAAATTCACACTACTTGATACTCAACCCAGCAGTATATGGTGAAGATTAACATAGACTTGAGTGACTAAGAAGGAAAAAGAAAAGTTACACCTAGTATATATTTATGGCTCCAGGCATAGTGATTTTCACACATATTGCATTATTTAAATATCACAGTTACTTTGTGGAAAGTTTTGTGGTTGAAGTTAAGACTTGAAAAGGAACTGGAATGATGCATAGATTTGGAAAAGGTGAAAAGAATGAGGTAGTGCCTTCCAGATGGCAGAAACTCCTGGAACATGAAGTTGTGAACAAATATAGTCTTGTGGTCTTTGGCATGACCGTGAAGTAGCATTTCTGCTGACTAGACATGTTCTAAACCAATTGAAAAATAAGATAGTGGTAAGGCAGAGGGGAACAAAAGTGCCCCTTCTGTGGTCGAGTTTTTCTAAAGCAAAAATCCCCAAAGTGGTTAGCAAAATTGGTCTTTCCCATTCTACCCCACCTGACTCCATTATCATTTTACTTTGGGGCAGAACCCTTTAAATGTTAAGACAGGACATAAAAGAGGAATGTGTGTTTCTTACAGGTAGACTCATTCACAAGGGAGGAGAAAGAAGCCAGGCTGTGGGTGCTTAATTTCTCTCTCCAGTTTCAGCAAAGGGTAAATTATTTGTCACCAGGGAAGAGAAAAGAGCGAGAGAGCAAGAAAAGGCTAGGATTTCTAAAGCTAAAAGAGACACACGGAAGACAAAATCAGCAGGATAGAAGGAGTAGTTGACTTCCTACTACAGGCAACTGGAGAAATTGTGCCAAGACTGGCCGTGTTATGGTTTGTTAGTAACGCCTGGAGGCTGACCTGGAAACCATCTGAAGTATCACACTGAGGAATCAGCTTTTGCCATTGGGTACTTCCTGTGATTCCTGAAGAGTAGAGCCATGGCTTCTATTTCTTTAATACTGTAATTGTCTCTTTTGCTAGTTCATCTTGTTGAGTTCTATGCCAATGGAAAAGATGCAAGGTCTTAAGTAACCATTCTAGTTTCGCTTGGCCTGGGTCCTTCCACCAGGTGGCATTCCACCCTCCACTGTGGGCCAAAATCAGCAAAACAAAAATTGGCAGTGAAATAATTTTATTATGGAAACCATTCTAAAAGTATGGCTCAGAATTATGAATAGTCAGTGGCCACACACACGGTAATAAAATTACTAATTTAATCTTCAGTGCAAGGCGGCAGGGTGCTTCTTGTGCCAAATCGTTACTCTTTTGCTCATCACTAACCTTCCTTTCTGAGATGAGTTAATTCTCTAGATTAAATGTGCCTGTCACACATAGTTCATAGATCTGGAGCACAGAGGATGCCTTCAGAATGGTGCCTCCAGAAATGAAAGGAAAGTGATGCATGCTATGGGTTTTGAGTCAAAGTATACAGCTATGGGCAGCAGCAGACAATGGCTTCACACGCATGCCCCTTGCAGAGTTAGATGTAGGTTCTGTTCCAATTTATGATGAAAGAGCTTGCTAATGTCAAGATATAGTTTTTCTTGCCATAGATGATTACTTGTACTTCAGTGCTCCGCTGCAACCAAAACATTACTCTCCAGGACTTGCCTTGCTTAGGGCCCAGACGGCTCAGGTCAGGGAACAGAGTATTTTATTCCTAATAGAGTTTAAAATATTGTTTTTGAGTGCATTTGAGCATGGGTTTTCCCCCAAGAGATGGAAACCTGTTGTTCTTAATTCTTGGGCTTTTATTGAAGTGGGCAATGAGAGCCGAGGGACGATTGTGTGGCCTTGTTCCTCGTGGTGCCTGTGACCCTGTGGGGAGATGCAGATGGCTCTGTGGCACTCAGCCTGGAATGTCCCTCAGCTAGGCCAGCAGGAAGGAGAAGTGGCCATGGGGGTGTATCGCTGTCTCAATGTGCTCAGATGATGTTCCCCATCTCTCCCGCTTGTGAATGTCCTTTGTTTGGCACATCCACAGTGTCATCTGCGTCCTCCCCATAGTAGTTAGCTGTCACACTACTGCTTTCCCAGCCCATTCCAGAGCCCGCTGTGGGGCTTCAGCGGATGCTCCCAGAGATGCCTGCCCAACAATTGCTTTGTATCACAGAACAGAAAAGGATTGGTGGTTTGCAAATAAAATGTTCATGATTTGCTGTAGAATGCAACACTTTCCTCTTCTTCCTCCTACTCCTCTCTGTCTTCCTGCTCCTGTTAAAAGAAACAATACCACCACATTTCTTTTAATCTCAGGAGATTGTGAGAGATCACTTTTGCAGACTAAGAAAGTGGCACCATTTTAATAGGAGAGGTGTGTGTGTGTGGTGGGGAGATACTACTTAGATGATATAGATTTTGTCAATAAGAGCTCCTATATTATTTTCTTTTTCTATATTTGCAAAAAGATGTGTTACAGAAAGCAGGTTATATATGTAGTTAGAGAAACTAGGACTGCATGAGGAAGAAACACAATATATACACTTAATCTGGAGAACAGCCAAAAGTCCAGAAGCAGTTCAGTTGTGTTTCACATAATGAGAGGGAGACAATATTCACACCTGATCTTCACACTCCAACACACAAGAGGATCTGAAGGCCATTGAGCGCTGAGTTTTCCCCCTTGTACCGCAATTACAGGAACACCTGTGCTACGTAGCTGTGTGCACTGAGCCCCACGAACGCAGCGTTCCAGAGCTGTCAAAATGTCTCATTGCCTGCCTTTAATTCAGGGCCCTAATTGTGCTCGATCTGGCTATTATGTTTTACCATGCTTCATTTATAAGCGAACAGCAGAAAGGCGAATCATTTTAGATTAAATCCAGAGGCTCTTGTAAACATTTACCTCAGTCTGTGTACCTTTCTTTAAGTAGGACTTAAAGTGTATTTGCAAGAGAAAAATGAGGTTTTTCTGTCATATACAAATAATCCTTAAATCGCGAGGATGCTTGAACAGAACACGTTAACCTGGACTCAAGTGCATGTTCTTTGATATAGCTCAGCTCTCAGGTCTGAGTTAAGTAGTTTCAGCTCTGTCCATACACAAGCAGCATGGAAAGTTGACTTTATTCACTATTTTACATGATGTAGCTGCAATATCAGAACCAATTTACAGTGAAGTTAAAAAAAAAAAATCTGAAATCAGATCAAGTGATCTGGAAAGGAA
Organism: Craseonycteris thonglongyai; assembly: GCA_004027555.1. Taxonomy (NCBI): domain Eukaryota; kingdom Metazoa; phylum Chordata; class Mammalia; order Chiroptera; family Craseonycteridae; genus Craseonycteris; species Craseonycteris thonglongyai. The sequence continues at coordinate 20,098 of PVKE010028896.1, forward strand.
GGATATTATCTGATGGATGACAGGATTTATATGACCATGAAGGGCATTTATATTTTAGAAGGTATAGAAATTTTAGATTATATATTTAATAAATTTGTTTTATTGAAATAAATACAAGTGTTAAAAACAGCACTGTATAGGAAACGCCCTTAGAAATAGGATTTGTCCTTACCACATTTAACGGCTCTCAGGAAGATAGTTAGAAAGAAAATGGTATCAATTGGTAAATAGGCCAATGAAATTGAGTTTCAAAAAGAGACAAGTTCTATAATACAGGTGTTTACTGGGGAAAAGATGGAGCTCTTGCTTTAAAATTTTTCTAGGGAAAAGCCGGGACGGCTCAGCGGGTTGAGTGCTCGCTTTGAGGCCCCGAGGACCGAGGATCGAATCCCGGCTCCGGCCCAGGCAGGACCCACATGCTGAACTGGGGAGTTCCCACAGTTCGGTTCTCTAGCTGTCTCTGTCTCTGTCTCTCTCTCTATCTGTCAAAAGTAAAATAGAAATAAATATGCACTGAAGATAAAA
>PVKE010028897.1:0-20617 GCA_004027555.1 Craseonycteris thonglongyai
AATATGTATTTTCTCTTTTATTTTTGTCACCATTTTTAGAGCTTTATCAGTTTTGTTCATTTTTGGCCAAAGAATCAACTTTCTATCTCACTGAGTTTTTTCTATTGCTGTTTTGGGTTTATTTTGCTAATCCTTTTCCAGCTTCTTGTGGAACTTAAAAAAATTTTTTTTGTTTATTTGTTTGAGGGTTTTTTTATTGTTAAATTTATTGGGGTGACATTTGTTGGTAACAATTATATAGTTTCCAGGTGTACAATTCTACATTACATTGTCTATGTATTGCATTATGTGCTCCCCACCCAGAATTAGCTCTTTCCATCACCTTATATTTGATGCCTCCTTCCTACTCACTCCTCCAACTCTCCCACCTACCTCCCCCTTTACCCTCAGGTAATCATTACACTATTGATTTTGTCCATGAGTTTTTGTTTCTTTATTACTTTCAGTTTTATATTCCACCTATAAGTAAGATTGTATGTTTCTTGATTCTTTCAGTCTGACTTATTTTGCTTAATAAGATGCTTTCAAGGTTTATATAGATAACTGGATAAAGAAGTTGTGGTACATTTACACACTGAAATACTCAGCAATAAGAAAAGATGAAATACAGCCATTTGTGACAATGTGGAACTTAAATTATTGATTTGAGACTTTTTCTTATTGTTAGTGCTATAAATTTCTTTCTCAGCACTGCTTTAACTACATCCTACATATTTTGAGATTATTTTCCCTTTAGTCTATACGGTAGACTCTCCATTAAACCAAACTCAATCAACTGGCAAAATCTCAAGTGCCAGTTAATGGAGAGTCTTCTTACACTTATGCAGCATCTACCAATCCCCATAAATGCCAGTTAACTGAGAGTCTAATGTATTTTTTTTTAATTTTCATTGAGACTTTCTCCTTGACCATTGGATTATTTAGAAGTCTGTACTTTAATACATACATATTTAGAAAAATTTGTGTTAGCTTTCTGTTACTAATTTCTAGGTTGAATTCATTATGTGTAGAGAACATATTGTATACGATTTCAATATTTTTAATTTTGTTGAGGTTTGTTTTATGGCCCAGGATCCTATCTTGCTAATGTTCAGTGAGTGTTCAGAAAAAAAAAATGTATCCTCTGCTGTTGTTGTGTGTAGTGTTCTGCATATGCCAATTAGATTCTGTTTGTATATCTTTGTTGACTTGCTGTCTGGTGGTTCTGTCAGTTTTTAATTGAACAGTATTGACATCACAAATGCAATTGTGGGTTTTTCTATTTCTCCTTGTAGTTCTTTCAGTTTCTGTTTTATGTATTTTGAGGTTCTATTTGTTGAACACACATTTATGATTAGAATGTTTATGTCTAAGAAATCAATTCTTATATCATTGGATGTATTTAGACTATTTACATATAAGCTAATCATTGAACTGTTAGTGCTCAAGTTGCCTATTCATTATTTGTGTTATTTTGTTTCCTCTGGTTCTTTTTGTTTCTCTTTTCTTCTTTTTCTGTGGGTTGCTTGAATTGTTTTTATGAGTTAGTTCGGCACTTATACAAATTTGTGAATGAAGATAGTTATGAATTTGTAACAATAAGTTATGTGTTAGCTTATTATATCTTTCATGTAGTATTTCTGTTGTTGGACTTTATGTTACAATGTCTTAGTGTTTCCTTTAATATCAGAGTCTTCAGGGGACATCATATCAGCCATGTCTACTCTGCATACTTATTAGGTGAGTGAGTCAGACTGAAGCATTTACTAGCTTGGAGGACACTAAAATATAGTTTGCAATCACCTTAAAACATGAGTATGTATTTTTTAAACTGGTTATTGCAGATAATGGTATGTTCAGGGGTTGTCTGGAAAAATCCAGCCATTGTCAATATAATGAGAATGGGTACATGGCTGCATACTTTCTGGACAGCCCTCATATTGACATTGCAAAATACTGTAATTAAAGAATAGGCCTAGTACTTTAAGCTGCACTACTTTTTGTTTTCCATTATAAAGTAGCTTTAGGGTGACTATTTCTATTCAGACTAAAAGCAAATGCAGCCAGCTTTTGTGACCTAGAGCTCTATTTTGCCACTTTATTATAATAATTATTGGCAAGTAGAAGAGATTGTATATTGATTTAGAGACAAATTTACATTTTATTATTATTATTTCACTGCTTTGAGACAAAGTGACACAAAATAAAGCATGCATAATTTAAGAAGACTTTAAATAGATCAATTTCAGAATAGTTAACTGGGCTTTGGAATTTGAGATTATTCACTTAATTATAATTGTAATTCTCAGCAGCTATAGAGATTGATTTTTAATTGTTGCAGAGCAAAAGATGATTTAAAATGATATAGAATTTTTCTTAACGAAATTTAATTGGGGGAAGCCGGGATGGCTCAGTGGGTTAAGCGCTCACTTTGAAGCGCCGGGGACCGGGGATCAAATCCCGTCCCCGGCCCATGCGGAACCATGTGCTGAACTGGGAGCTCCCCCAGTTCAGTTCTCTCTCTCTCTCTCTCTCTCTCTCTCTCTCTCTCTCTCTCTCTCTGTCTCTCTCTGTCAAAAATAAATAAATAAATAAAATATAGATATTAAAAAAAAAAAGTTTAATTGGAGGAAAAACACTCGCCTCTAATCTTTAAAAGTAGGGGGCCTAACCTCCTCCTTCTTTCCATTAGCACTACAAAATCCATACCTTTCCCTACTTGTGTGTGATAAGTAGGCTTTGATTATGTGTACAAAATAGTAGGTATAGTGATTAGCTTTTCTCTCTGTCTGAGTCATTATAGCTTTCAATCATCCATATTTTAAGGTAGGGCTCCCTAGACACTTTTTTGGTGTCAGTGATTAAATTCAAACTAATTAGATTCATATAACATTTTATTATTTCAAAATTTGGTACATTTTACCATTACAATGCCAGATAGCAAAGCTCCGTAGGGCAGAAATTTGTTCGTTTGTTGGTTTACAGCCCTAACCCGAGCACCTAGAATAGTGTCTGTCACATAGTGGCCACGTTTGTTGAATGTATGAATATCTTTTTTAAGACACTGTAGAAAAAACAGCCAGAATAGGCTGTTTTAGTTGTATGGAATGGAGACCATGGATTTAATATAAAGCAAGCTAAATTCGTGTCTCAGCTATGGCAACTAACTTCTCCATGCCTTTTTTTATTTATGAACTGAAGAAATTAGATTTCGTGAATGGTAAAGTCCAGCCCATGTTTAAAAGGGCATAATTCACTGATCCATGATTAGCAGTGTGCATTAGGAAAGTGGCCAGATGGAAACTAAGTCATAGTTTGTGGCCATGAAACCAGTGTTGCCAACTGGCATATCCAGGCTTGAAACTAAGACTTTGATATCTGTCTACTAAACATTTGACTCAAACAAACTAATCACCAACTTCATTTAAAATTTAAAGAAAAAACAAAGACTTTTCTATACTTTTGCATGGAAAATTGATTTTTAATAATAAATGAAGCTATATCTGATGCAGAAGATTAAGGTGTATCATAACAAAAATAACTAGAGTTAAATCCTGACTCCAAAATTTTTGAGACCTTGGCCAAGTAATTTAAACTGTTTTTGCCTCAATTTTGGTATCTGTAAAATAGAGTACTGATAATATCTAAATAAAGTAATTTATTTAAAGTTTCTGGGACATGGTTAAGCTTTGAAAACCTTATAGCCAAGCTGATATAAAAGAATTAGATAGGTGGTTGAAAATGAGTTCATAAAAATAAATCTGTGTGCTCAGATGGAGGTAAACACTGAAAGTTGAAATAATGGGTAAGTGTATGACTGAGACCAAACTGCCTAGGTCTGTGTTGTGTTACCTCCACTTACCAGCATTAATAATTTGGTCAGCTTCTTAACATTTCATCTCAGCTTCTTAATTGTAAAATGGTGTTGATAACAATCCATGTGATGTGCTTAGAGCAGTCAGTACCTGGCATATAGTAAGCCCTCAATAAACAAGGCTGTTCTTACTATGCTTCATTAAATACATTTAGAGGTGGGAAAATTGAAAGAGATGTGGAAAGACTATTAGTCTAGTGAATGAAGAAAAAACAATAGGAATTCAGTAGGGCCAAATAGATTATGATAGTCTATTGGGTGGTTGTATTTTGTTTGTAAGAAAATACTTGTAAACATATTATATTTTGAGATGTTAGGAAGCAAAGGTGGTGCAAATGAGAGACATTGAGATATCCCATTTACTGTATTTTCCGGCGTATAAGACGACGTTTCAAAAGTCATCTTATACGCCGGAAAATACAGTAAATGGGATATCTCAATGTCTCTCATTGAAAAAAAGTCAACCGAAAATCGGGGGTCCTCTTATACGCCCGGTCGTCTTATACGCCGGAAAATACGGTAAGTTACTGACAATAAATATTAGTCTCCAATTTAATAATCTTGGGTGATAGACCTTTCTTTTTAGTCTTCTGCCACATGTATTTTAATCCATGATAGTCCTCCAAAAGGTATAAATCGATTGTCAGTCTTTTTGTAACAGCTGTGATTTCACAATGAGTCATTATACATACGCTTTGTTCACCAGGGAGCCCCATACCCTCTTCTCTATAGAGAAGTGAGTTGGTATGGTGGGCAGTATCCTATAATTTCAGCACAGAGAGTCCTTTTGTCAAATTTCTGAAGCTGCAAAGCAGCCATATACAGACTCAGATAAGGATAGGATGGAAAAAACACAGGTCAAATATACAAAAGCAATCAAATGGAGGTTAAGTTCCTAACAACACTACATATTTTAAAGTGTGTTTTTTGTTTTTGTTTTTGTCTTTGTTTTTGTGAACTTTATAGGGATATGAAAATAAACCTATATATTTCATGATTATGAAGGCTTTTTCAATTGCTTAGAAACATTTATTTGGGGAGGGGGGTTTATATCTAAACATACATTACCTCACTCTTTAAAAAATATATGCAGTTTTTAAGAAATAAGCCACAACCCATTTTTTCAAGTAGATAGGAAGAAGGGCCTTCTTAACAGAGAGTAATCAGAACTTTCCTCCCTTAAAATTTTTGTTTCTTACATTTTAAGGTTATTTTAACAAGTAAGTGATTCTTTAAAATATAAATATCCCTCAAAAGTGTCATATATCTCCATTCTTCATACTTTAAAGTAAATTACTTTTATCATTGACTTTTCTCTCTTCTCCAACTGAGTTTTTGACCTTGAATACAATGGAGTCTGAAGTGGAAGATTAAAATTAAATTAGAAATCAAATTAAATTAAATAAAAAACACAAGGACTTCTGAGGTAGATTCACTCAAATTAGGAACTTTGGTCAGATGTCCAAGGATTTAGTTAGGAAAGGAGACATTAAGACATGTGAGGAGAACATAGACTAGATTAATTCAATTTGCAATTATATTAGGATTTTCAAAAGTCAGTAGTCCATTTCCAAATTCCTATATACAATACTTAAACTACAAATTAATAATGCTTGAAGTACTTGCTAGAGTCTGAGCCAGTTCATTACTTCAGGGTGAATCTTAATGACTGCATAATTAGCACAGCCCAGGGTATAGTGAAAACATAAGCCACTTGTTCAAAAAGCAGGGAAAAGGGGTTGTTAAATATACTGAAATATAAGACTGTTTTCTTTCTCCAGCCATTTCTCTCTCAACTTATAGTGTTTTTTAAATTTACTATTTAAAGTACTTGTAAGTGAATACAAGTTTAATTATTAGCATGAATTTTACTATTTACATTTATATTATACAGTGCAAATATAAGAATATCTAAGTTGTATGTATCACCAAAATTATACAATTTGGATTTAATAGATCATATATATAATTTTTATCAGAACAGTGGAAACATGACACACAATTTATGGCTTTTATTTCACTTCTTGATACATGCACATTCTACCAACATTCTCCCATTGGCTTGCTGATGAATAAGGAAGGGTTGAATGAAAAAAAAGATTGTCCTCTCTTTCTTTCAATGTCATCATTTTTAGCATACTCATATCTGGGCTAATACAAGTGGAAGAATTCAAGAAATGATATCAAAGATATGATAAGTGTAGAAACAGAAAAAGAATTTTCTTCTTCCCTCCTGTTTTTTGGATGGTCTAATAATTAAATTGACAGAAGATAAATGAGAAAAAAACAAATCTAATTTCTTATATATGGGAGCCCCATGAAAATAGGAGGCTCAGTAAAGCTACCAATGGAGAGAGCTTTTAACCTTTTAGACAAGGAAACAATAAATTTGTGAAGAATTGACAAGACGAAGAGGTTTAGGCTTGGGCTAGTAGATTGGTAAAGAAACAACAAGGTTCATTTATATGCATACAGCCTTCTCAGCCCTAAACTCCCTATCTTTGATGATAAGGATGGCTACTACTCTCCTGGCATAGGAAGGATTCATTTCTCATAGGAGATTAATCTGCTTTCAGAGAGACAGACGAGGGTCAGAGTTTTTTTCTTGCACCAGCTGTTTCTCAAATATTTTAATTCAAAATAATCAATATAGGGGAAGCTGGGATGGCTCAGTGGGTTGAGCAATCGCTTTGCAGACCCAGGGTCTGAGGATTGAGTCTGGCTCCTGGCCCCAACCCATGCGGACCCATGTGCTGAACTGGAGTGTGCTTCCCCAGTTCAGTTCCTGCCAGTGCAAGCTTCCCATGAGGGAGGCCCCTTGCCTGATTCCTGCCCTGCATGACCCCCACCCACCTGTGTGGAACAAAACCATGTTGAAAAATGATGACGTACATTTATGGAGACTGCTCTGGGCCCTCCCTCTTCTGTCTGTCTCTCTCTTTCTCTCTTTCTCTCTCTCTGTCTCTCTCTGTCAAAAGCAATAAAAATAAATCTTAAGAAAAAAAATTTTAATAGAAAAATTTTTAATAATAATAAGAATCAAAATAGCAAAATGGTGTATTTTGGAGTGGAATATTCTGTTCCCCTTCATAGGGTTCCTTGCTGATCTGTGTTTCTGAGCACCAGGTCCTTGCAAAATTCAAAACAACTTCTGGTTCCAGCAGACAGCATGTCCTCTTGAAACTGTCAGCTTCCCCACTTAGTCATGAACATAAATACAAGGTCTGACAAGTTCACAAACTTGCCACCATGCACTTATGTTGGCAGCACTGTATTAACAGCTCAGTAAGGTTTCATAACCTTGCTATATCAATGTCTCACAGCTGTGTTGTTGTCAACCTGTGGCAGTGTCTTGCTAAGTGGTGTTCATTATTATTGTTGGTTGTTTTTGTGTGTCATCATGAGACTGTCAGAGCTTGAATTAGAGCAACAAACTTTAAATTTTCTGTAAAACTTGGCAAGAGTGGACCTGAAATCAGGAACAGGTTAGCCTAAGTTTATGGGGATAGTGCCATGAAGAAAATGGCAGTGTACAAATGGATTAAATGTTTTTCTGAGGAGAAAGTGTCACTGATGAAGAGAGGTCAGAGCTGTCAGTAAGAAGCAGATCTGACGAAAACATTACAAAAATTCATGAATCAAAATCATTGGCTAACAGTGAGAAGCATAGTAGACCAATTAAACATTAACAGAGAAACAGTCAGGAAAATCTGTACTTACTAAAAATCTTGGCTTCAGAAAGATGTATGCAAAAATGGTCCTGAAGAAGCTCACCAGTGAAAAAAAGCAAAAGAGAGTCAATTTTGCCAAAACCTTTTGGGTTGTTATCACTGGTGATGAAACCTGGGTATACATACAACCCTGAAATATAATGTCAAAGTGCACAATAAAAGTCAGCCAATATTTGACAACCAAAGATTTTCTGTCAGTCCAAACCTAGAGTCAAGACGATGTTGTTAACCTTTTTTGATAACATAGGGATTTTTCATTATGAATTTGTAGCAACTGAACAAACAGTCAACCAAGTTGACTATTTGGAAGTGCTGAAAAGGCTGCATGAAAAAGTTATGTGAAAACAACCTGAACTTTTGCCAACAACTCATGACTCTTGTATCACAACAGTCCACCAGCTCACATGGCACTGTCTGTGAGGGAGTTTTTAGCCAGTGAACAAATAACTGCATTGGAACACCCTCCCTACTCACCTGATCTGGCCCCCAAAGACTTTTTTCCTTACCTGAAGATAAAGGCAATATTGAAAGAAGATATTTTAATGACATTGAGGACATTATGGTAATATGATGATGGCTCTGATGGCCATTCCAGAAAAAGAATTCCCAAATTGCTTTGAAAGTTAGACTAGGTTCTGTCATCAATGCATTGCTTCCCAATAGGAGTATATCGAAGGTGACTGTATGATATTCAACAATGAGGTATGTAGCACTTTTTCTAGGCTGAGTTCACAAACTTAATTGTGAGACCTCATACTTAAACTCACTCTCACGTAGAATCTCACAGAACTCCCAGTAATCATGGGGCCACCAAAATTTACTATCACACACATGATATGCTATGATATCCCTTGCTCACCCACTTCTCCCCTGTCCCATTGCACTTCATCCATAAAACACTGCCTCAAATATAAAGTATTCAATAAAACACAGGACTATTCTCAGCATGAGGCCTTGTGCAAGGACAGCCCTACCTTGATGTTTCTTATACACCAATGAGGAGTCAATTAGCAAAGTAGTTTGCAAATGAAGTGGAATCTAGCTATTCCTTTTTTTATGTGATCTAGTGCTGTCTCAGATATATGCAAAGTCATAGAATAAATGCAGACCTTGTTCTGAAAAAGAATTTTTTTAATCTATTTATTTTACTTTTTGAATTTATTGGGATGACATTGGTTGTTAAAAATGACATAGTTGGGGAAGCTGGGATGGCTCAGTGGGTTGAGTGCTCACTTTGCAGCCCCGGGAACCAAGGATTGAATCCCGGCCCCGGCCCATGCAGACCCATGTGCTGAACTGGGGAGTTCCCCCAGTTCAGTTCTCTCTATGTCTCTGTATCTATCTCTCTCTCTCTCTCTCTCTCTCTCTCTCTCTCTCTCTCTCTCTCTCTCTCTCTGTCAAAAACAATAAAAAAAATCAATAAAATAAATCTTTTAAAAAAATGACATAGTTTTCAGGTGTACAATTCTACATTACATCATCTATGTATTGCATTATGTACTTACCACCCAGAGTCAGTTCTCTTTCCATCACCATATAGTTGATGCTCCCTCCCTACTCCCCCAAGCCCTCCTACTCTCCCCTCCCCTTCCCCCTTTACTCTCAGGTAATCACTAAACTGTTGACTGTATCCATGAGTTTGTTTCCTTGTTACTTTTAGTTTTATATTCCACCTGTAAGTAAAGTCATGTTTCTCAGCAATAAGAAATATTGAAATATAGCCATTTATGACAATACGGACGGACCTTTAAATCATCATATTAAATAAGTCACAGTCAGGCTTGTTCTGAAATTTATTCTTAGTCCAGGATCCGCAGGAGTGAGAAGGCCAGGAGACAGATAGATGGTGTAACTTTGTCTTCAAACAAACACAGTATCTTATAGAATACAACATTGGAACAAAATTTTAAAATGAAACATGAGATTTCCAAGAAATGATGCTTTTCATTAAGTAAAAGAGGTAATTGCGTGAAAAACCTTAAAAGGAACTATTTGAGTGGGAAGACAAATATAGTGACCATTAGGAGGCCTACCGTAAGCTAGCCCTGGCTTTGGCTAATGTGGCCTCAGACAAGCTATTTCATCATGCTAGTCCTCATTAACCTCCTCTATAAAACAGAATTCAAACTTAGATGGTTTCTAGTTGAAAATTTATTGAAGAGCCTTTTATAAATCAAGAAACCCATTTTAAAGACTTTGAAGAATTATTTGCAGAATTTCCAGAGCTCTTCATATGTGCCTTCAAGCAAATGAGTTTCCTCCACTATATATTAGGACCTATGATTAGAACAACCATCTTTCCCATTTTCTGCATCTTCTGTATCCCAAAGGACGAGTAATCATTGCTAAAACTCTGGAGAGATTTGGAAGAAGCCGAGTGACTTTAGATCCATGGAATTTAGTTCTGTTTTATTTTTTCTTCAGATCCTTTAGCTTATGTGCAAATCAAAATTTATCTTGTTACCTTAAAGTTTTTATTTTATGATTTATTGGATACTGTTATTAATATTTTATTATTTTTACTATATATTTTTAAAAACTATCAAAATATAAACTATGACTTTTTCTTTGTCTTACAGAAAATCGATTTTTCTAACAGAAAGATAGACTCAATCTTATAGTCATTAGAAAAATAAAGATTTGAGGCAGGGAACAGAAGAGAACTAAAATATGTTGAGTTTCTATTGTGTACCAGGTACTGTGTTTACATATATTATTCTGTTTAATTCCTACATGGTATATGTGGTAGCAAAAAATAAGAATATTACCAGTTACCTATTCTAAGCCAGAAAGTCTTCTGGAAGCTTTTATTACAACCTCCAATCCAGAGTTCTCTCCCACATTTCAGTATTTTATAATCCAACTATACCTGCATGACAGGCCCAGTTGGCACTGTCACCTCAAAATTAATGTGACCAAACTAAGTTCATTCGTTCGCCCCAATAGCCATTTTTAGCCACAGCCTTTCTCATCTCAAGTGATGGCAATGCACTCTTCCATTTGCTTAAGTTAGAAACGTTGCTGTTATCTTTGCCTCCTTCTTTTCTTGCCCTTTCCACCCAACCCATCAAGAGACCCTTCTTTTTTTTATTATTATTATTTTTTAAATAGTAAGTTTCTTTTTTTAATTCTTAAATTTATTGGAGTGACATTGGTTGGTAAAAATTACACAGGTTCCAGGAGTACAATTCTACATTATATGGTCTATGTACTACATTACATGCTTACCACCCAGAGTCAGTTCTCTTTCCATCACCATATCTTTGATGCTCCCTCCCTAGTCCCCCACCCACTTCCTCCTTACCCTCAGGTAACCACTAAATTAATGACAGTACCATGAGATTCTCTCAAATCTTGCTTCAAAATAAGCCCAGCATGGATCTGACCATTCATCACTAGCTCTACCTAAGTCTGAGCCAACATTATCTTTCAAGAAAGTGATCTTTCCACCTGCCTCCATCCTGACCTTGCATGGTATATCTCCAGCCAGCAGCCTGCATGAGCCTGTTCAAATATAAGCCATGTTCATTCTGAATTCAAACTTTTGTGATGGTCCCCGTTTTACTCCTAGAGTAAAAGTTGAAAAGCCTTGAGCCACCCCTGCTCCATCCTTCCCTCAACCTCCCACAGCACCTTCCAATGCCCTCCATTTTCCTTCTACTGATCCCTCACTTCACTCCATTCCCACTAACTTCTTTGCAATTCCAAGAAATACTGGGCCCACTTCCACCTCAAGGCACTAACCTTGGTGGTTCCCTCTGCGTGCAGCATCCTTCTCTTGCATGTGACTAACCCCCTCACATCTTTCAAGTTTTTGGTCACATCTCACTTTCTTAGTGAGGTCCCCTTAACACCCCACATCCTCCAATCCATGCACTTCTCAGACCTCTTAACTTGATCTATTTTTCTTAAAACTGTGGTATGTTTTACCTTCTAAAATACTTTATACTTTATTCCTTTACTGTGCTTATTGTTTATTTTCTGTTTATTCATCTTCACCAAAAGGAAAATTTCACTGACTGTTCTATACCTACAATAATGCTTGGCTTATGATAGGTCCTCAGTGAATAGGCTGACCAGACATACAGTTTTAAATGGGACAGAAAAACCGTAGTTCTGACTTGTTTCAAAGGTATGTCTGGTCAGCCTAGTCTCATGTGGCTAAATTCAAGGTGTCAGTAGGCTGACCAGACATACCATTTGAAACAGGTCAGTACCATTGATTTCTGTCTTGTTTGCACAGTATGTCTGTTAATCCTATCAGTAAATCTTAATGGAATGATGTAGTGAGTGAATGAGTGAGTGAGTGAGTGAGTGAGCGAGTGAGTGCATGCGTGCATGCTTTAATTTATTCCTCATACTAACCTGACCAAGGTAAGCTTCCATTTCACAAATAAGAACATTGAAACTCAAGGAGTCTAGGTTACATTCACAAATTAAAAGTCTTTTAAGTGGCGGAGCTGAGTTTAAGAAACTTCTCTGATGTGGAATTTTCCTATTTTATCACACTGAAAAACAAGTACTCTATGAAAACATAGGTATTCCATAAAGTTGGACTGACCAGACATAGGATTTTAAATAGGACCAAAAACAACGGTACTATCTCATTTCAAATGTATGTATGATCAACCTATTCTCACTGGGCTAAATTCATGGTGTCAGTAGGCTGACTATACATACTGTTTGAAATGGGAGTATACCATTGTTTTCTGTCCCATTTAAAACATTACGTCTGGTCAGCCTATATAAAGTGCAGTATACTTATAGTTTCTATCTGCCTTCCCCAACACTCTTTTTTTTAATTATTTTATTGTTTTTGACAGAGACAGAGAGAAGGGGGAGGGCCCAGAGCAGTCTCCATAGCTGTATGTCATCAGTTTTCCACAAGGTTTTATTCCACACAGGTGGGAGGGGCCGCACAGGGCAGAAACTGGGCTGGGGGCCTCCCACATGGGAGGCACACTCCTTCAAGCCAGGGGCCAAACTGAGGGGCCAGAAATGAACTGGGGGCCTCCTGCGTGGGAAGCACACCCCAGTTCAGCATGTGGGTCTGCACAGGTCAGGGCTGGGATTTGATTCTCAGTGCCCAGGGCTGCAAAGCGAGTGCTCAACCTCCTGAGCCATTCCGGCTTCCCTTTCCCCCATACTCTTAACCAATATTTTTTAATGAACCTCTTTAAATACTGTAACTAAAGTTACCGTACTGGTTTATAGAGAAACTCACATAAAATGAATGACGTGAGGTGTATTAGTTTGGACTCTGGCTCCAGAATTATAGAAACAAACCAACATGAACTAAATTAAGTACAAAAAATTACATTAAAAATAAATTATTTTTTTTTTAAATTAAATAGGACTTGTCATAAAGCTATATGAGCTCATGGAAGCCACAGGAAAAACACAAAGAAGTGAAAGCAAGAAGTATGTAAGTTTAGAGAGTTTTGACTCCACCTTCTAAGTGTGTCTTTTCACTCTCCTTTCTCCACAGTTTACCAGTGTTTGCTCCCCTACCTTTAATGTATAAGATGACCAAACTCCAACTATCACTTTTTTACCCAAATGAAACTGCAGTCTCCTAATCCCAAATGATAAGCCCTGCTTGGAGGAAGTACCTCTCCTGGCCCAATCAATGGTAGCCAGAGATGAGGATTCAATGACAAACAAGTGATAGAGGACATCTTTGAAGGTTGGGGGATTTGGAGTGCTGGCAGATCCTAGAGAAAGGGGCACTATAATTCTTATAAATAATTAGAAGTTTAAAAAAAACTATTCCCACCAGTGTATGCAATTCTGAGTAGCATTACATCTCTGTTTAATACTTATATTTACTCTTCTCATTCTCTTCCGACACTATGTTAATATGCTACCTAGAGCCACAAAAGTATTTCACTTAAAACAAAAAGGGTAAACTCTGTTGGTTCTTACACAACAACATCAGATCACTTTTGTACACAAGTTTTTTTTGGGTTTTTTTTTAATTGTTGTACATCATCAGTTTTCAATATAGTTTTACTCCACAGGTGAGCATGGAGCTGTGCAGGGCAGGAACCAAACCCAGGGCCTCCCACATGGGGAGCTCACCCCTGAGAACTGGGGGTCTCCCACATGGGAAGCTTGCCCTGACAAGAACAGAAATGGGGGCACACCACAGTTTGGCATATGGATCCACACAGGCTGGTACCAGGATTCGATCCTCAGATCCTGGGGCTGCAAGATGAGTGCTCAACTAGCTTGAGGCATCCAGCATCCCTAAGTTCTTTTCTTTGTGACCTTTCAGAAAGGAAAGTCACATCTCAGGGTAAAGTTAAGCGATATAATCAGAATAGGTACCTGTCCCATGCATCTGGACCTGATTAGAGGTTCTATTTTACCATTTTCTTGAGAAAACATCATTAGTAAAAAAGGGGTAGTGGGTTGGCTTAGGCAACAGCAAGCCCCCCCCCACCCCCCGGTAGTTCACTTGGCCAAATTATGTCACAGTTGGTGTCCTCCTGTGATGTCAGAACTACGCTGAAAAGAACAATAGTTTTTATACCCTTTTTGGTCACACTGCTTAGTTGCACTATTGGTAAAACGAATAATGCACAGGAAGTAAATGTAATCATGCATGTGTAATATATTGTTTTTACAAAATCAAATGCTTGATTCTTGCATTTTATTGCTTTGTAAAGTGGATACAATTGTTAATAGTGGAAAAGTAGATTGTAGAATATAAAACCTATTTATTACAGTGATATTTTTTATGGTTGATTTTATTTTCTGAAAAGCATAAAAATACGAATTGTAACGGTGCAGAAGAACATGGCCAAGGAATGTTTCTATGGAACTCTCTTCTCACATCACTGAGTTTAGTGGCTGCCAGGGTAGTTAAGAGATCTTCTTAAATATCTTTTTGTTTCAGGCTAGTTACTGCATCTAATTATTGTATTTTGTTGTTTCAGAACAGCTGACCATCACATGCCAAGTGATATTGAGTTTAAAAAACTGCACAGTTTGGATCATTTCCTGCCTTAGATTTAAGAAAATGGAGAATTTATAATCAAAGGTAAATCAGTCTGCTTTCCTATTATATAACACATCTCTATAGTCTTCTCTTCAGCCATCCTACATAAAACAATTTCTTTCTTTTTTTCTTATTGATAGCATGGTATAATTGGATATAAATATATATGGCTGGTAATTTTAGACATATTAACAAGCCATTGAGCTTAAAGACTGGGATTTTTAACTTCCTAGTTACCTGTATTTTATCTGGATATGATGTGTTTTACAAATTTAATCTTCATTTTTGTTCATCTAGAGTGGTAGATAAAGTAAATACCATTTTCATGACTGGGGACCAAAACTATTATATTTTAGGTTAAGCATGGAATTATAAAAGTAGATGACATACTATCGACTTTTACTTTTTTCTTAGAGTAATGTACAAATGTTAATTTATCAGCACAGACATTCTCAACATGATCTACGTGTGCTAAGAAAGGCAGTGGAAGCACTATAGCAATGCTATGATCTCTGCTCCTTTCATTGTGTAGTTTGGGGAAGGAAGAAAAGGTCTTAGTGGTGTACAAATCAGAAATGATCCATACGTCAAGTCAAATCAGAAGGGGGGGTGATATTGCTGAGTACTTCAGTAAGCTAGCGTCTTTGCTCGGTGTGCTTGTATGAGAGTACGATGTGTGCATGGTAGTTGACTGTGAATCTGATCCCCCTGTTTAAGAGCTAGAGAGCATGGGGAATGAATTGAGGAAGAAGCAAAGACCAAAATAAGGGAGGGTGAATGACTCCCCCACTGTGGACCACGGAAATTTTATTTTTCTGGGACCTCTGAGAGGATGCGGGTACCTCCCAGAATTTCTGCCCAAAAGATGTGCCACAAGAGGTTTATCAACTGACTTTCCCCCCTTGGTTGTGAATTTCTCAGAGGGGCTTAACGGCCCCACAATCTGGGTTATACTGGTACCACAAAAGGCAGAAGGCAGAAAAGCACTCAGTTGTCGCTGATGGTAGATACTGTGAAGACCAGGAGAACCTAGTTGGCAGAAAATGGTCTGTCTATGCAACTATGGCTGAAATCACCTGTGGGCCAAGAGGGTGTGATGCAGGGAGCCAGAGGCATCTATTATAGTTAATATTACTTTATTTTAAATCATGAAACAAATCACATTTTTTTCCTAATGAACTATCCCCCAAGAAGAAAATGTTTTATGTTTTAAAGGCATTAAAGAGTGATATCCAAATGTCATAGAACCAGAGTGAACTCTGTTTTAACATTAAATTCACCAATAAATTATTCATTTCAGAGAAGTACATCTTGGTCCACTTGTACATTTGAGACAGTATATAATAAAATTTGAAGTATGACCGAAATGTTGTAACAGAGGTAACATAATAATATTTTATGGCACCTACCCTTATTATTCACTGTATAGTGCTTTATATACAAGAAAGTGTCTGTGGGTACACAAACATTTAATTTTTTTTTTCCTGTCTGAAAACAACTCAGTTAGCAGTGTCATTATTTGTGTGAAATGTGTGACTTAAATTTGCATGTTGGAACAAAATGTGGCATGGATGGTCAGCCAGCAAAATGGATATAACACATTAAAATGAATCAGTGTTTTATGTTTATGTGCTGTTTTTGACATAAGGATTCTTAATGGATTAAGATAAAATCAATTAAAGGCTATGGGGAAGCCGGATGGCTCAGTGAGTTAAGCGCTCACTTTGCAGCGCTGGAGACCGAGGATCGAATCCCAGCCCCAGCCCATGTGAACCCATGTGCTGAACTGGGGAGTTCCCCCAGTTCAGTTTTCTCTCTGTCTCTGTATCTCTCTCTCTCTCTCTCTCTCTCTCTCTCTCTCTCTCTCTCTCTCTCTCTCTCTCTCTGAAAAAAAAAACAACAAAAACAAAACAAAATATTAAAAAAACAATTAAAGGCTTAAGTTGAATTGTGACCTAGAAGATCATATATACAGAGGAAAAATGTAATTGGTAAACTCTGTAAGGAGCAGCTATTTTAAAACATATCATGTAAATATTAAAGAATGTACATTATCATGCAAATTCCTGCTGAAGGAAATGAAAAGGAAGGGTAGGAAAGAGAAAGGACAGCAGAAAGAAGCAGAGCTGGGAAACCAAAGTGGCAGATGGCAAGTCAAAAATACCGAAGAGGAGACAGAATCAAACTAGGAAATGAAGAGAATCACTAACAGTAGAGAATATCTCTTAGAACAAACTGCATCCTGAGCCCAGAATGCAAACTGAATGAACAGTCCCAGTTAATTTGGGGCATCGCAAATTCCTGAGTTATTAGAGAAAGACTATAATAAATGACTGTAGTTCTCACCTGAACAATGCAATCACCTCTATTGTCTCATTCAGCTCTAAAGTCTTAATTAATAAAAGTTTTGATCATGTCTGCTCTTTGCCCAGAAAATATTCTCTTTTCCAATTCATCATTGTCCAAACTTTTTAACAGACATTTAAAACCTGCCATTCTGTTTCAAGCTTATTTCTTATTCCTTAACTTCACTCACCAGTGGTCTGGACCACTGCCTAGTAATGCAAATTCTGTGATCTGTATCAAGTCTTCCAAGTGATTTTGGTGCATTTTGGTTCACAAACATAGATTGGTTTGGGATGAGGCCCAAGAATTTGCATTTCTAATACATTTCTGAGTAATGCTGATGCTGCTGGTGCAGAGACCTTAACTTAAGAACTGCTCCGTAGAATGAATTATGCAGGAGAATTATGCAGGATGGCGTTAAAAGTTCTACATTGCAGTTTGAGTCAAAGACTGATTACAATAGAAGGGCTCACTTACCGAGATCGCCGTTGTTGGAGGTATACTTGTTGAAGGACAGTGTCTGAGTCTTCTGGTCAGATGCCGTCTTAATATCAGAAAATCCCCAGTAACAAGCTCTTTGATATATTGTATATTCCCTGCTATGATATAGACTTTGAAGATCCATAAATATCTGTTGGATGGAAGGATGGATGGATAGGAGGGATGAAGGGAGGGAGGCAAGCAGGGCAGACCAATAGACAGGTTTGGACACCAAGGGTTCGTTTCAAGAAGACACTTATTTTCTTACATACTTATAGAAACCGTATTCTATTAAAGGAAGTCCAGTTTCCTTCACATGAACAATGCCATATTTTATATGACCACAGTCAATATATGACAATTTATTAGGATGAATAATTGTAATTCAGAGCCTACATTTCTGATTACCAATAGTATGGTGCTCTTTAATAAGCAGAATTTCTCACAAAGGAATTTCTGCTATTTGATTGAGTATAATGGGGCAAATGTCATTTATATCAGGACAAATGGTACATTTTACTTTATGAGAGCCCCTGAGCATGTGAAACCAGGAATTCACATGTATTTAATAAATTCTTTTGCAAATGTGTCTTCTTTGAGTTTAAATTTTGCAGCTGCAGCATAATTTGAATGTTTATTCACATTTAGGACAATTGTGCTTTCTGGTTTTTTGCTTTTTTGCATTCAAATGTGTTCACATATCAATTCTGCACATTTTCTCTCTGCCTCTTTTGTCTGCATACATCATCCCATGATTGGCTTGGTAAATTTATCCTACTTTTCTTGCTAAAATAACTGTTCCTGCTGTCTGTTTTCTGCCTACTCTTTGATTTATTCCAGAAGTTGGGCTCAATGCCTACTTTTAGAACTCAGTGTGAAATTTTTTTCCATATGTTTTTAAACCAAGTTACCACATATATTTTCTGTGAACTTGAAAAAGTACCCTTGAAAAATCTTATTATATTTCTTTGGGCATAAAAATTACAATGGATAATAACATGAATCTTGAAATTTTATTTTAAAAATTTATTTCATAATTAAATTTAATAGTAGATTTTAAAATTGCACATCATACTGTGGAATGCCTAATAGTAAGCTTAAAGGAAATGTCCTAGTTTCAACTTAATTAATTATTTTGATGTATGTCCTTGGCTGGGTCCTTAGGCCTCAGTTACCTCCATTGTAAAAAGAAGGATTTCAGATAATTATCTCCAGGGATTCATACTAGTGCCTTATTTTGCAATCTCAGGATACATATTATAGGAAATGCTATTTAAAATCAGGCATAAAAGTATGTGTATCAATCAATTCATTAATGGGACATATTTATTTGACAATGTAGTTTAAAGAGCAGTATTTTGAATACAGAAAGATCTGAGTTCCAAACCTGACTCTCACTTATTAACAATATGAACTTGGAGAATTTACTGAACTATTCTATGTACCTTAGTATCTTCATCGGTAAAATGGTGGTGGAAAAGTCAGTGTTATTTTTACCTGTAATGTTGCTTTGAAGATTAGAGATAGTCTAAAATACATCTAGCACTGACATGCTTGTATGCTAAAGGTACTTAGTTCTAAAGACCTCTTTAAGCTAACCAGAACCCAAATCATGGTTTTAGAGATTAATAGAGATTACATTCTTCTTCACATATATGCTTCCAGAAGGCTAAAAAATTTTATTTGAGATTCTAAAAAATGGTCACAATTTTGTTTTCTAGACACGTTTTGGGCAGAAATTAAAATTATGATTCTTTAAGACATAGGTTTAACCTGAATAAACATTTATAAACTACTTATATCTAATTATAGTAAGTTTAAAGGTATTCTTTTCTTTCTTGTCCTCTAAAAAATTATTTTTATAGTCAGTTTGCCTAATGCCGCCTTATACCCAGAGGCAAAAGAAATCAAATTTTCATCAATAGATGATTCATTTACTACAGGATTCCTGGAAATATTGAATTTTTTCTGCTCTTTTTATGTATTTTTTTGAGGTTGAATTATTTTGATATTGGTTAACCCCAGTACTTTCTCAACAGAAATTTAAAGCTGCCTGCTTAACAGGAGTGGATTGGTCAAGTTTTGGGGGGATGTTTTATTAATTTTAGCAGAGGATTTAATTGTGTTGAGTTTTTTTCTATTTCAGTATCTTATAAAGCTTCTGCAAGGTAATGTGCTTGAGCTAAAGCTGACTATTTTTTATTCTTCTATACTTTTTATGGCAGAAATAATTTAGGAGCTAAGATCCAATGGTACTGTTTGAGTATGTTGATTATTTCAGACATCTATCACATAACTAAAATCTAATTGCAGAATGTTGTATTTATTTGTCATGTTTCAGAGACATATTATCATGAAGATGAATATCATACTGATGAGGTTGTATCAAACCCTAGGAGATACACACACACATGCATACACGTGGGCACATACACACAATGGGGTGATTGTGGTGGTGATATTGTTTAGACAACCTAGTCTTTCACAGTAGTGTTATTTCTACATAGACCATTTGTTACTGAAATTTACATTTTTAATTAATGGACCTCTTAAGTACTCTCTGAAAGAATTATAAATATTTTTGTTGTATGATAGAATAATTCTTTATCAAACAGAGTATAAGAGTTTACTAGTTATAACTCACAATTTTGAGTATGTGTTGACATTGTAAGAATGCCTAAGGACAACATTTACTGGGTAATAAAAGGATGCTGCTTGACAACAATTATAAGTGAAGAATAAAAGAAGGAAGGCATATTGGCTAATTTTATTTCATTCTTGCTGTATTCTCATCATGTGCTAGAAATTTTCACCTAAAATGTACTGTTTCTATAAGAGCTAAGTTTTGAGAAAAGATGATACCATTTTAAACAACCAGAATTAATGCTGGGATCCTTTACCATTTCAATATAACATGAGAATTAAAGATGAAATAAGGTACAAATTTGACAAAGTAATTATAGTGACAGCACCTATCTCCCTGGTATTTCAAATACCTGAGGCTTTTACTGGCATTTTTTTATGATTAAAACCAAATAACAAGCATGTGTTAAATACTTAGGAATATGTCAGTATAGGGGAGGAATAATTTTATTTCCTCTTAGGGTCTTTGGCTTGACCTGACAATTAAATTGGCATAAGACAGATTAATAGAAGAAAAGCACACAAATTTATTTTATATATATTTTTTGTACATGTTGGTTT